>JALPSE010000015.1:97253-108476 GCA_030558545.1 Bipolaris gigantea
AACATAGTCTTTTGTACCCAAAAAATCATTTAACATGATTTCTATACCCCCATGGCTATCGTCACAAGAGTCGGTCGTGATTTCTTACACCCTCTTTCCGCACCCACAGCTACCACCAATAACCCCGATTCACCCCTCCCATTCAGCCCTCCCCCTTTCCCATTCTACATGGTTCCTCCATGCTATTCCACAAACCCCCTCTACCCATACCTGCCAGCCTTGTATCCCTCATCCACGTGCACCCCGGCGGCGCGACAATCACGACACATGTCGGGATACTTGATCTTCCTCCTTACCTTCCGGAACACGGAACACGACTCTGGGCGCGCATCGGCATCGACGCGGTGACAGCGGTAGGTGTGCCTCATGGGTCTGTGTTCGTGGTTGCAGTCGAGGTATTGGGTCCAGTGGCGTTCACACATTTTGGAGCCTTTTTTCTTCTTCTCCTTGTTCTTTTTTTTTTCTTCTTCTTCTTGGAGAGGCCAAGTGGGTGGGATTGGTGGGTGAGTAAGGGAATAGGCTTCTGTATTGAGATTTGGGGGTTGGTGCTAGATACTACAAGTTGGTGGAGTCGCAATGCTGTGTAATTTCTACTTTCTGTATTCTTTGCATTGTCGCGGCCTCCAATATATAAGCCTTCTCAGTAGGGGATAGTGGTATCTTCATAACCCTAGATTCAAGTCAAGGGTTGTTGAGGAACTGCGTGGCTAGCATCAGTCACGGGTCGTATGCGCTGCCAATATCCTGTCAATGTTCTCTTCAATGCTTGATTATCCCCGTCGCAATCTATGAGCTGGCAGAGTTTGCCTTCAACTCTTGGAGCTGCTTCTTCGCCGCCCATTGCTTCTCTACACTGATCTTTTGCAAGATTTTATCCGCACCCTTTTCGATCAACGCCTTGGCAACTTCCCTTCCCATTTCCTCCGCCTCTTCCACATTGCGAACCTTTCGGGCCGCCTCGGCTGTGACGGATTCTTTGCCATCGACGCTGACCACCAAAGCCTTCAACACCAGCTCCTGATCATCAATACTTGGCTCTTGATCTTCCATGGCATTTCCATGTTTGTCATAGTCTTCTGCCGGCTGTGTACCAACGGCCAGGCCTTTTCCGCCTCTCCATGATGTCTCAACACCAATAGGTACGCTGCAGCCTCCTTCTAGGGTCCTCAATAGTGTCCGCTCCGCTGAACACGCTCTTGTTGTTCGTTCGCATCTGATGGTGCTCAAAAGCTCCTTCATGGCCTTGTCGTTTTTTCTAATTTCAATACCCAAAGCACCCTGGCCGACAGCATGCAGCATACCCCCACTGCTGCCACTCAGATACTGTGTGATGCGGTTATCGAGGCCCATGCGTTTCAAACCAGCAGCAGCTAAGATGATGGCCGAGTAGGGCGAATCTTGGGCGTCGAGCTTACCTAGCCTCGTGCCAACGTTTCCTCTCAAATCGGCAAACTTCAGGTGTGGGTATAGCATTCGTAGTGTCGCAGCGCGGCGTACAGAAGACGTTCCAATTGTGGCGCCTTGAGGCAGTGTAGCCAGCGTGGTTTCTTTGGGTAGGCGGGGAGAGACAATCAGGGCATCGCGAGGATCTTCACGTGGGAGAATGGCGCCGAGTTCGAGGTGTTCCGGTAGCTGAGTAGGCATGTCTGTTGAGGTCCCCGTCAGCTGAGCTCTAGATCAATACCAGATATGAGCCCACACACCTTTTAGACAGTGCACAATTATGTCTAAATCGCCCGACTCCAGCATGCTCTCCAACTCTCCGGTCCACAAACTCTTTGCATTTTCACCTTGACTCAGCTGTTGCAAAGGCGTGATCTTGTCCCTGTCACCTTGAACCACTACGGGGCATATAGTATAGGTCCTCTGAGGGTTCGCTTCCTTTAGACTTTTTTCGACTGCGCGGGCCTGGATTTGGGCCAGAACCGAGTTGCGTGTGCCGATATTGATGGGAGGGAATTGCGTGCTTGCGGACGTGTTGAGCCCTTCTGGGTTCGGATGAGAGGGTCCCTGGATATCGGCAGTAGTGGCAGATGCCATGTTGATTTATCTTGGTGTGAGTAGTATCACAGGTGTCGCGACGTGGAGAAGGTGATGGCGGTTAGAAAAACAGTTGAAGATGTGGAGAGGGGTGGCGGGGCAACAAACGTCACCCTCGCTGCGGCTCTGCGCTAGTACTGCTAGCGTCAGGTACGCCCACAAACTGTCAGTACCAAACCCTCTTAGTTGTACTATGGGATGCACGAGACTTGACAACCCTGGCATGGGCAAGGCTACCTCTGCCGTCCAACAAGTCATGCTCTCCTGGTAGCGCTGCTTCTTGAGTGGTTGTGGGAGAAAACGTATAGGGTTCACGTAGCAAGACCTGTTCTTGCACTTGGGACATGTGGAACTGGCTATCGCAAAGAATCCTTTCTTGGAACCTATGGTTCAGCTGTATGCGTAAATCACAACACTCATCGCCAACAGCAGTAGCACTTGGTCTAACTATCCGATATTCTTTATTTATTCGGGCTATATACAGATGACATGTGGTGGCATTGTAAACTCGCTACATTAACGCATTCCTTCGCCTTTCTTGGATTAGACCGGTATTAAAGATTTACTTTTTGTCAGTATTGTGAATGGCGTTGGGGAGGGCTTCGATTGGGTTAGCAGACCTTCGTTTAGGACAAGCTCTCGGTACTCACCCTTCTCGACGGACTCGGGAACAATCTCCTGGACTTTCTTGGGGACGATGGAGTCGTCGCCGTCGTCGAGGGCGTGGGTCTTGCTTGTGGACTGGCTGTTTGGGTTGCTGCTGGTGGGGTGAACCTAGGATGATCATGTTAGAAGAGCTCAAGTCAACAACCACGTAGATGTCAAAACGTACGCTCTCGGGGAGAGAATCCTCGAGACCCTTGGGAGCAGCCTCTTGGACCTTGCCGGGGACGGCGCTCTGTCCGGTGGCGTGAGAAGCGCCCTGGGCGTGCTGGTTGGTGGAAGACATTCTGATGGAAGTTTGTTTGAAGATGGGTATCTGTCGGATCAAAGGTCGCGAGATGGTGCGGATTCGAGGAGTGAAGAGCATCTTGAATGGGTATTTATGGTGGTGCGTGGTCTTCAAGGAACCTTGAAGACGAAGATTTATGTACATACAGAGGGCTGGATGACGTTCCTGTGAGCGGCTTCTTGTGCGCCATGTTGCCTACAACTGGAGCTCAACGCGTCATGAAGATGCTTTCCATCCACATTCCTTTCGGTCGCTAGTAGAGTACATCTAAGCGGGAGCAATAGTGTTCCATGCGACTGATGATTGGCAGCGCTACCCCGGTCGGAGAATGCGGTGCATGGCTGCCTCGCCTATCTTCAGTTTAGTATTAATTGTGACGAAATGTAGTCATCCACTAAGTTATACGGGATTCCGCGGGCTCCACCTAGAGCTATGAGAATTCGATGGTGGATATGGCGTGCTGGCTTGAAGAAGACCAGTACGTAATTTCGGGCCCGAGACACCGAGGCTGAGGTTGGAGAAGACTGGTGTTTCCGACAGGAAGAGTGCATATGGCTGGTGTTTTGCCACATGTCGGCTCTGAGAGTTCCCACGACGGATTTGACTATTCGCGCTCGGATTCTTACGACCTCGATGAGACGGCGCCAATAGCACAGTAGATGTAGTGAAGGAGATTCCAGAGTCAGAAACCCCGCAGAACTCGGATTAAGCCAGTTGCTGGATTAGAAGGCTGCCTTGCACAAACGGTGACTATCGTTCATCCAGACGGCAGGTTCCCTTCTGGACTCTGGTTCCATAGGTACTCGATGACGATGCAATGGTGTTGTTTACTTGAGCAGGGGATTGGCATGGCACATGCACCTGTCATTGTGATTGCAATGTTAGATGTGTCCATGATGGCGGGGGTGCTGAGGCGGGTATTAGTGACGTAGTTGACCTATGGGGTCCGCGGAGCTTTCAAACACGACTTTGCTCATATCGACGTGTACTGCAGGAAGCTGTTAGACGGGTACGTGGGGAAGCTGGGCAGACCGTGCCGGAGGCTTCGGTTGTTGCGCAGTTGAGGACGGCCCTTGAAGCTGCTGGTTGGTGTGAAGGTCGGCAGTAACACAGCTTGACGCGTCGTATCGCGTACATTCGCCTCGCTTGGCGCGTCCAATTCGCCATTTCACATACATACAATGGAGATCAACGGCCATCGTCTATCAAGGTTATCGGATACGTACTTGTACACGGGCCTGGGACATGCGTGCCTCGAGTGCGTTGAATGCATCAGCATCCGTGCCCACGTCTTCGTGCTTCGACAACCGCCCTTCCTCAATGCACCGCCGAGGCGATGGAATCAATGAAAAGCTCAAGAGCCGACCAGCAAAAATTGCCCCGCCGAGATTCCCAAAGGAAGCTCGTGACAGTCCCATACCGCGCTGTGCAATGCAGACGAGACTATCAGATGGACCCAATGTTTGAGCTGGGCCATCGCAAGAAGGTAAGTATGCAGAACAAAGGTTGGGCGACGCCCTCCTTTTATACCCGGCGGACAAGGTTCTGTGCTCTGCTCACGTAATCTGGCGCCCGCTACGCACGTGACCTGGAGCCTAGTCTTCCGCTCCACTCTGGCCTGTGCGTCATCGCCTGCCATCTTTTGTGTTTTCCAGGCTCCGTCGGAATTTCCTGCAACCATCTGCTGCTGGTCGAAGAGGCTGAAAAGGTGGACCGTATACAAAACTCTTTGTCAACTTCACCTTGGCTTCACGTCATCGGCCATGTACGTGCAGCTATTGCAGCACGCTTGTTTTCATACATGGGCACATGTCATGTTGCGCATCTCATGGGAAAAACACGATGCAGTATAAGATGCGGGGTTCAGTTGAATCGGACGCATCAAGTTGCAGTCGAGATCCTTCAAAATGCTGTCTGGTTACGTCGTGTGCCGGCTTTGGCTTCTTTGTCCTCTAACATGTGCTACCCTCAGCAATGCTGCCACGCTATTCCAGGGCGGAACAGTAATCACTTGGGATGCGTCCGCCAATTCCCTTCGTGTCATTCGCAACGGTTCTGTCCTTGTAGAAGACGAAACCATTTCCGCCGTCTTTTCAGCATCACACAATGGCACCCTACCCTCTGATTTGGAAGTCGTTGATGCGACCAACGACATCATATCAACAGGCTTTGTCGACACCCATCGTCACAGCTGGCAGACGGCTTTCAAGACCCTGGGCTCCAATACCACTCTCACGACCTACTTCCAACGCTATGGCACCGACTCGCCCGCTGCTAGATTGTTTACGCCCGAGGACGTATACATTGGCCAGCTAGTTGGATTGTATGAAGCCCTAAACGGAGGTGTCACGACTATCGTAGACTATCCGCACTGCACATGGTCAGCAGAGCACGCCATGGCAGCACTGAATGCTACATTGGAAAGCGGTGTCCGAGCCGAGTTCGCGTACTACTTTGAAAACTATCCAAACTTCACAATGGAAGGGCAAACAAAGCTTTTCCGAGACTTGGCCACGAACAAACGATTCCACAACTCGCCTACCAACTTGGGGATCTCCTACGATAACTTCAGCAGCGATAACAAGAGCGAAACGCGACACATCCTCGATCTCGCAATGTAAGTGACTCAAGGCAAGAATGTCCCAACGAGTACTAATCCAAGTATCAGCGAACACAACGTATCCGTTCTGACCACCCACGCCAATGGCGGCATCTACGGCGCCCCCAACCTTCCCTCCATCCTCGAACCCTTCAACATCCTTAATGCCTCCATCCCCATCATCTTCGCCCACGCCAGCTACCACACCCCCACCGACGCCCAACTCCTCCGCCAACACAACCATTTCATCTCGACAACCCCAGAGTCGGAAATGCACTACGGCCACCTCCACCCAAACTCCCACCTCATCATGGACCAAGCATCCCTCGGCATAGACACCCACTTCACCTTCTCCTCGGACATCCTCACCCAGGCGCGTCTCTGGCTCCAGAGCGCAAGGAAAACTCTTTACACCGAGATTGTAAACCGCCGCCACATCCCCGCGCGGAACCCAATGTCGGTAAACCAAGCCTTTCTCCTCGCCACCCGCAACGGCGGCCTCGCCCTCCGCCGCACAGACATTGGCGTCTTAACCGCAGCAGCCAAAGCAGACATTCTCGTCTGGAACGGTCGTGCCCCCAGCATGCTCGGCTGGAGCGATCCCATTGCAGCGATCATGCTGCATGCCAATGTTGGGGATATCAAGCATGTCATGGTGAATGGAGTGTTTCAAAAGCGAAACGGGGAGATTACGGCAAACGGGTATGCGGGCTTGCAGGATAGGTTTTTGGAGAGTGCGGCGAGGCTTCAGAGCATGTGGAGGGAGATGCCGCTGCCGGTCAATGAGGGAGAAGCAGCCAATGGGCTCGAGTTTGAGCAGCCGATGGAGGCGGATGTCGACAGGGGCGAGGGGACGGGCTACGGGCCGCTGTTTGTTTAACGCTGCCTCTTTGAGCGCACGAGGTGAGAGACACCAGAGAATCTCAACTGTGCAACTTCGACCTAGATTTCGCCCCAGAGGCCGAATGTAATACTTGCTTGCAAGGAAGACATTGACTTTCCCCCACCCATAGGCACCTGTACCTAGTGACAACGGATAGCTATGCACATCCATCGATACTGGTATCGTGAACTGTGTACCAACCGAGGATCCATTGTCACAACTGGGTATTCCACAAGGCGTGCCAATGGCTCCACAAATAGGCGCGTTCCATTTCACTCATGGGGTGTTATCAAAAGAAAAGCTCCTTTCGTTGTGCTTGTGGGCCTAGCCCTTCTTCTCGTTAACCTACTACAATTCACCGCTGCGTTAGAAGGGTTGATCCTCACGTTGTCATCACGAAAGAAAAGAAAAAAAGAAAAAAAGAAAAAAAAAGAAAAGACAATGGAGAGGAAAGCGTAGAGATGAGCATGGTAGCAAGAGTTGGCTGCTGAAGATTTTGCATGGAACCCAATACAGTAGCACATGCTACGTATAGCGCCAAATAGCCTCATCGGAAAATGCCATCTACCGGGACGGCTGAACCCAGCCAACGATTCCTCATCCCTTTCAACATCCTCTACTTCTCCTCGCCCCATTCCTTGAACGCCTTTTGCTTCTGCCTGCTGTTCCAGTTCAGAGTCCTCGATATACTATCAATCCAATCCGTCCGCCTCCTATCCAACGGCAGCACACTCGGGAACGGGAAACGACTGGCACTAATAGTTACGTAGTCGCCTGGCTTCAGCTCAACTCTTTCCCTTCCATCAAAACTGGCCCACGAGCTTGTCCTTGCATCGTAGGGCACACCACAGCGTAGCACAATGGTATCGGGCAGGATAATTGGCCGGAAGGACAGCGTGTGCGCGCATATGGCAGTCACGAGAACGACGGGGTTGTCTGGATGGCAGAGCGAGCCGCCGGCTGCAAGGTTGTATGCAGTAGATCCCGTCGGCGTGGATACACAGATCCCGTCGGCTTGCACGGTAGTAAAGTGCTCGTCGTCGCCAAATAACTCAATCGACGACATGGTTGGGTTTGGCCCTCGGTCAACAACCACTTCGTTCAAGATGTTGTGAGTCCCATCCGAGTAATGCGTGTGATGGTCTTCCGACTCTTCTCCAATCAGTTCCTCGACCAAATCGCGTCCCTTGGGGTCGTGCTCTTGAGACCGCATAATCGTGGCTTCGAATCGGAGGCGTAGGCTAACGGTTATACCGTCTGCGAAAGCTCGTGAAAGCGATTGTGGATACAGTTCAAAGTCGAATTTGGTAAGGAAGCCAAGAGATCCCAGCGAAAAGGCAATCGTTGGGGGAACGATGCGTTGGAATAGCCATGATGCGTACAATACTGTACCATCACCACCAAGCTGCGGACTTGTTAGTCCTGTACGCTCCAGATTGATATCGCTGTCATACTGCTAAGACGATATCAAACGTCTGCGGCCTCTCGGCGCACATTTCATTTGTCCAGAACTTGAGACGCCCCTTGAACCCGTCCTTGTTGAGAAGGTCTTTGGTATTGAAGATGCGGTTGTCCTTCAATGTTTGCTCCACATAGCTACATCCTGTTAGTGCCGCCCATGCTGTCACAAAGCCAAAACATACACCGTGTATGCCGAGTCCTTGGTCAGCAGCCATTCAGTGACCTCGCGCGAATACTTGATCAGACCCTCGTCGTGGGCCTTGCCGAGTATAAAGATATTCTTGACGTGCAGCTTCAGGCGGATCTGCGACAACTTCTTGGAAAGTTCCCGGATGCCAAAAGCCATGTCCGACAGCTCCTTTTTGGTCAACAATCGCGAGTGCTCCCGCTCATGGGTACGCTCATTGTGCGCATCCTTGTCGACACGCCGCTCCTGGGCCAGGCCTTCATACGACTGCGAATGGTCCTTGACGGGGAGGCCCTCGTGTTTCTCGAGAAGCGAGTGAACAATGCACGCGGTGGTGCGGCGTTCATTTTCCAGACGCGACGTCATTTTGCCCGAGGGGTGGGGTGCGAGTGAGGCTTTGCGGCGGTGGCCGTTATATCCGCCTTCAAAAACCACCTGCCCGTGTCAATGAGCAAGAGGGAGAGAGAGAGAAAAGCGAGAAAAAAGGCAATGCGCACCTCCAAGGCATCATCATGGCTATTTACGCTGGCAATACTCTTGGAATCTTGGTCCCCAAACTCGCTCTCAATAAGGAAGTTAGTACAAGCGCATGGTCATGACGTCTGGTGGGCGTCAGGTACCTCGATTGCGCCCTGGACGCCCGGGCTCAGTTGGTCGAAGTAGGTTGTTGCCATTGTGGAGGCGGGCAAAAGGGCAGCAGCACAGTCAGCAAGATTGCGAGGCACTGCCGGCGTTTTGTAGTCTGTTCCCTGGTAGCCTGTGCGTTAATTGACGTCGAGGCAGCTGCATGCATCATCAACGCGCCGTCACGGTCCCACTTTGCGAGGGGCACGCCCTGCGACCCCACCGGCTGCCAACCATACCCACCACGACGCGATGAGATGAGCAACACACATTTTTACTCAGCTCTTGCCGAGTGGCACTGCTACCCTGGCACCTCTACAGTGGCACCTCAATCGACTCGAGCACTTCCTCAATCACGTCCTCGGGCGTGACACCGTCCAGCACTGCTTTCACCGCTTCCAGAGAGCTACCCCATTGCATGCTGCGTTCATTCTCCGGCCCAGTGATGACGATGCGATGTGGATAGATCTTGCGAGCGGCCAGTGCAACCATGGACGGGGACATGTAGTCCAGGCCGTGGAGCGGGGCAAGCGTACTAACCATAATCAGCTTCATCCGTCTCAAGCAGCGCTCAACGTACCGTGCTAATATACTAAAGTGTCTTGTGGCTAGCGCTGACACTCCTCCTGCAACTGCACGATGCAGCCTCATAAAGACGACGATATTGTATAGATATGCCCGCACTTCTGAGCGAATCTCGACCCCAGCTGTAAGCTTTGCTAGATTGGCGAGA
Source organism: Bipolaris gigantea (assembly GCA_030558545.1). NCBI lineage: Eukaryota > Fungi > Ascomycota > Dothideomycetes > Pleosporales > Pleosporaceae > Bipolaris > Bipolaris gigantea. The sequence continues at coordinate 106,733 of JALPSE010000015.1, forward strand.
TCCTGGAATGGTTAGCTATCGGTGGGTACTCGATCCAAGAAACTTACTTCGGATGTGAACAATGCACTCTGTGGTTTATGTTTCCATGCCATAAACGGAACCGTACGCACAACAGAAGACATGGAAGAAGCGTCATCGTCAAACCCGCGTTCCTTCTCTTGCAACTCGTCAAGATTCGGCAGCCCGTCTTCGACCTGATGTCTGTGCGAAATGAAAAAATGGTCATTCTGCAGCCATGTCAGCCAAACTCTTCAAAGACTCTAGCCACAACCCACCAAATGCATAGTCAACCTCGGACTATCCACCGCCTTCAACCCAATAAACAAAAACGGTCTCGGCGCCGCATGCACCGCCGTCCTCGTGAAATTCCGCTTTCCCCGTATAAGCTACTCCCACGACGCATTAGCAAAATCATCCCTCCCCCCTCCCCCCACAGAACTCACCTCACCTCCAAGGCCTGGACCTGCACCTGTTCGCTCGCCCGGTTCAGCTCCCGTGCAACAACCACATTCGCAATCCCTGCACCCTCCTCTACCCCCTCCCCACCCACCAAGATCCCCCTCCCAAACTCATCCAGCGACATCCCCTCATCGCACTCCAACACCGCACATGCAAGTCCAAAGACTTTGGCCACTACCTATCTCTCGTTAGCCCGCAGAGTCCTCCTCCTTCCCCCCTCAAACACACTCCTTCCTTTCCACCGACTTTCCTTCCCCTCGCGTAGAGAAAAAGGAGACGTACAAGCTCAAGTTCCACCTGCACCCCCCGCAGACTCTCCGTCTCACACTCAATAACGCAGTGTTGCTCCGCAACCAGACAGATGAGCACCGCGAGCTCCAAGTCGCTCAGCGACTGCACCTTTTCAGCCATACAATCAGCCTCTGTTTCCATCTCTTCCCTTCCCGTGTCCAAAAAAAGATCCACAAAGTTTGTCGATTGCTCTGTTCGTTTTCCGCTAGTCGCTCTCCCCGTGATCCTCGGTACTTGATTCCAGTTTCCGTTTCTTTGTGTATAGATATATATATATATATATATATATGTGTGTGTGTGTGTGAGCAAAGTAGCAAGAGCCTCCACACTGTTTTTGCGCGTGTTGACGCCGTAGTAAGGAACCGGGTGTTGGTTTGCTGGCGTTGCGCGACCGAAGAGGGCGAGGTCCAGGTGGCGCTAGTGCCAAACGGGTTAGGCCGGTTTGGGCGAGGTTTGTGACTCCACACGCCGATTATGCGGCATGCTTGTTCGGTGGAAGAGTTTTCACGGTGATGAGGCATGGGGTGGTAGAAACGTAGCGGCTCGATTTTGCTCGATTCTGTGTGGCTTTTTGATAGTGTCTATATTCAAGTTAAATTGCATGGTTTCCATCAATTGAAACAATCGGCCTAATGGCCCAATGGCAAGGCGCTTGACTACGATTCATTCGACATCAAGAGATTCCAGGTTCGACCCCTGGTTAGGTCATCTTTTTGTGCCCAGTGCTGGGCACGGGATACTCTTTTTTTTTCGCAGGCAACTGTATAACCTTGCTACTATGCGCATGGGATGCAGATTTCTTTTTTTTTCGCTTGACGGATGTTTACTCACCTCACCTGACAACCATGTTCAAAGACGACAAACTCGGTTTTCTACTGATACCTTGAAAATGACGTTGTGTTTGTTCAACCGAAGCCAAATGGTAACTGATCGAGAAAGCAGGAGAGAAGAAGAAGAAGAAGAAGAAGAAGAAGAAGAAGAAGAAGAAGAAGAA
>JALPSE010000015.1:114954-133718 GCA_030558545.1 Bipolaris gigantea
TGTTGAAGGTTTCCATGGCGTCACTACCTAGTCCCCACGGCCTGCAGTTGACCAGACGACGCGTGCTTGGACGCGTCTCAACACGCGGGCGCCCGAACGTTTCTTTGAATCTCTATTACCTTCATTGTCTAGCCCCGGAACTACGAGCGTGTCCGTGGTGCCTGCGCCTGCGCCCACCATCGCGTCCTTTGCTCTTCCTTTGAGCGTCGGCCACTCTCACTTGATGCCCAGCCCTTCGAGTAAGCCTATCAACTCGGGAACCCGGAAAGGCTTGCATATTGCGCCATCCACGCCCGCGCTCTTGGCCAGTTCCACCTGTTCTCGTCTCGCATTGGCGCTAACTGCAACAATCGGTACACGTCCACTTAATTCGCCTTGTGCCTCCATCTCTCGGATCCTCCGCGTGCATGTCAGTCCGTCCATGACGGGCATCTCAATGTCCATGAGCACTACGCTGAGAGGAAGCGAGGGTGAGGCAGTAGACGTGGCTGAAATTGGCGTTTGTGATAAATGGGACAGGGCCTCGACGCCGTGATTTGCAACGTGCACCGTGTGGCCTAGTTTCTTGAGTTGCGCGGATAGAACCCGCTGGTTGATCAGATTGTCTTCTACAACCAGAATGTTGTAATGCTGTTTCTCTACTTCCACAGCCTCTTCCACCTCTGGCAACGAAAAGGCATCGACCACTACAGCCTCATGGTTGCCATTCATGTCTCCAATAATGTCCGCGTTGCTACCCGTCAACGGCTCGCCGTTGAGAGTAGGGCGTCCGTCGATAGCCGTGCGTTTATCTCGACGTGGTGTTGCACGCCGCGATTTGATGTAAAAGGAAAATGTAGATCCAATGTTCTGGTCAGACGCAACACCAATACTACCACCTTGCAGTTCGGTGAGTTCCCGGGATATGAAGAGCCCAAGGCCGGTTCCGCCATACTAGAGTGCTTGTCAGCCGAGTGATGAGAACGGCAAAGGATGCATGACAGAGTAGTACCTGGACGTGTGTCTTTGGCGTGGCTTGCGAAAATCGAAGAAAGAGTTTAGCCTTGTGTTCCGGCGAGAGCCCACATCCGCTGTCCCTGACTGTGAAATGGAGATAGAATACTTCGCCCACATGCTCCTCTTCAGCCTGAGCGAGGAAATCCCTCCGCAATGCTTCTTGTGGCACATACTCAATCTCTGGCATCCTCTCGGCCTCCCGAGAAGCACCCATAATGACCTCGACCTTGCGTATCTCTTGATCCTTCGTAAACTTGATTGCGTTGGTCAGCAGATTGATGAGAATCTGAAGAACGCGGCTCGGATCCAAGATTGCCCAGTCGATCTCCATCTCTCTAATTGACGGGTCGCACCGCACTTCGAGGTCGACGCCCACTTTGTTGGCTTCGTCTCTGAACATTTTGTATGCGTCTTGTAAAATTGTCGCGGGTTGCAGTACGAGAGGGCTAATGACCAGAAGCTTCGAGTCAAGCTTAGAGAGGGTGAGGATGTCGTCGACAATCCGTTTTTGATGTATGGCGCATGCCTGTATCGTATCGATCGCTTCTAGACTGCTTTCAATGAGGTCCTCTAGCTTTGTTTGTTGGTCGGGCTGCACAGCGAGTGTTTCGCCTTGCACGAGAGCCTTCATCTCGCCCAGTGAGCCCATGATGGAGTCAGCACACTGTACCATGGCGCTCAACGGATTGCGCATCTGCATCGCTGACAGTCAATTTCCAATGCACCTACAGTCAGTAAAAAAAAGTCACGTACCTCATGACTCGTCATATCAATGAAGTTTTCTTGCTGCCTCTTCGACTCGAGCGCTTCTTCAACTCTGGTCTTTTGAATCGACTCGGCCCACTTCAGCTGCGAAATGTCCGTCATTGTTCCCATGATGGTGCCATCTGCATATGCAGTGGCTGTTACCAGGATCCAAGTTGATGTCGTGACTCCATCGGGTCCCGTCCATGGTTTCTTGAGATGGGTTGAAAATGTATGTGACCCTTCCTTGTATCGGGTCATGTCCACGTCGCGATAGCAAGCCTCTATCTGGTCTTCGTCGACGATATTTCGCCAGTCTACTTGATCCATGGGGACTTTGTCGTGACCGGTAATACGGAACCAATGGTCGTTGCAGTACCTCATTGACAGATCCTGGTTCAGATGATATAGACCGACTGGTGCCAGCTCAGTGAAACTGGCTAGCCGCCGCTCTGCCTCTGAGCGCATGATTGCAGCTTCGGTCGCCTCCTTCTGGGCAGAGATGTCGGTGTTGCAGCCAAAGACGGCTGTAACGATCCCTTCTGCGTCTTTAATGGGCACACAAGCCGAGAGCGTCCAGAGATAATCATCGCTAGCCTTGTCGCCTCTCTTGTCTTGATTCGCGTGTCTCTTCCAACGAACCTCAAACGTAGCTGGTTCTCCCGCTATCAGCGTCTTCCATTGATCGTCGATCGTGGCTTCATCATCTTCGTGAATACATTGCTTAAAGGCAAAAGGTGGGCAATTTACAGACTCTCTCTGGTGTCCAGTTTGAACAAAATATGTTTCCTGTCATCGCGTCAGCCAATGTCGACGGGCTGCCATTCGGACTCTTACATTAGCATGTACAAGCACCCCATCAACGCCAATTTCAAAGTATCCAAGTCCGAGCTGATCGGCAATCTCATGGAAGTTGCGAAGTTTTTCCACGGCACTACTAGCTTCTTGTGCAAGGGTTGCAACTTCAGCATTAAGGGCTTCGCGATCTCGGGCGGCTTGTTCCTCTTGCAGTTTGCGTCTTCGTACCTCCCCTTCGTGGAGTACCACTAGTGCAGCAGAGGCCCCCAGCAAGTTGGAGAAGACACTGATCCAATCCTTGTACTCATCATCATATGGCCGACGAGTGTTAAGTCCAACAAGAAGGAATGCTACAATGTTGTTGTCGTACGTGCGTATTGGAAGAATAAGCAAGACCTTCAGTGGATCTCCAAACCCGCGCTTTTCAAGATCTGTGTACAATGACGTTGGCAACACACCATCTTGTTCCTCATAAAGTACTTCAGGACCGTCTCTTATCCTTGCAGAAAAAGCGCGAGCCAAGCCAGTATCCTGGTCTAGGTCCAGATGCTGGGGTATGTCAGAGTGGCCGGGTTTATATCCGATGGTCCATTGCAGAGCACATCTACGTGGTAGCCCAGTCTTCACCTCCGCAGCGTCTGGTACCTCATTCAACTCAGAATTTGAGTACAAAATGGCGGTTGGAAAGTCATACTCAGATGGCTGAATAGCCTGGCCTACCTGGGCCCAAAACTCTTTGGTTGTTCTTGCTTTGCTGGCCAACTGGCCGACGCTTAACAAAGCATTGACGCGACGCTCGAGCAGCCTGAGTGATATGGTTAATGATGAGGGGGATTTTTCTTGGTGAAGAATACGAAGTGGTTACCTCTGTTTCGTGACCTCTGTCACGATGGAATACATGCCGGTAATGTCACCGACACCGACAAGAGGTACAAGGCTCCACATGAAGAAGACCTCTTCAACAAAACCATTTCTTTCGACCATGATGTGAAATTCCTCTTCAGGAACATCGGCAAAGCGCGTTTGCTCTGAGCGGTCCATGGTTGTCGAGATGGGGTCTGCAAGCTCAGGCCTGTTGATTTGTCAGAAAAGCGTGATGCCGGGCCGTGGTGTCCAACACACCATGCATCTAGGATACTCTGACCGAGTATGGAAGGATGTCTCGACCCACTAACGGAGCCATAGGCGAGATTGTATAAGATGGTCCGCTCGGGTCCGAGGAAGAGAGCGGTTGGGCGGGTTTCCAACATCAAAGTCGTCACGAGTAGGTTGAGCTCGCACCCCCAGTTGCTTATAGGGCCTAGGGATGTTTTTGACCAGTCAACATTGCGAATGCGTTCAATGTGTTGGCGTAACTCTGCCGACTGGATTTTGACCGTGAAGATGGTATCCGGCTGAGGCCCCCCGAGAGGGGAGACGATGCGAGATAGCCTTGCGGGCTCTGGAAAACAGCTTGGTGGTTCGATCGAAGGGGGTGGCTGCTGAGCAATGGTGACGACGAGCCAGCGACAGCAGACGACAAACTTGGCCCACCGGTACCTACCATGGCGGAACTCATTTTGGTGGCGAGTGGGACTGAGGCTCACAGGATCCCACCAGTCTCTCAATGCGTCGTGGGAGCTAAGCGATAGGGCAATGTGTGGGATGGCAAGCAAGGCGATATTGACATGGTAGATGGCGGATGAAGGAGAGTCGCAGTCGACGACAAAAGTTGGCCGAGGGTCGCTGTCGAAGAGCTGACGGATATCCACATGCCCCATGGCGGATCTGCGTGGATAGCGCCGTGGTTGCACCGCGGACGAACAAGGAGGGAGGCCCGAGACGGGCGCGGGCGGCGCGGGCAGCGCGGGCAGCGCGGGATGTGCACCAGGAGTGGTTGTTGCAAAGACAGTGGTGGGTGCATGCCCCGTCTGGGAGGGCTTTGCATCGATGAAGGGCACCCTTGAGATGCGGACGCAGAGCGAGCCGTTGGTGACAGTGAACAGGGAGCAGGACGAGCTAGGCGGCTGGCCAGGGTGATTTACGCTGCAAATCGCCTACCCCAACCTGCACCGGCATTCCTGCCGAGGGGCTAATGCGCGGGGGCTCAATTGTCATTGTGGCCGCACTGGCCTTTTCCAGCTTCCAACATGGCATTTGCCCACGGCGTTCCAATCTCGATCCCATGCACGTGCCACCACCGCTCTCGTCTCACGCCGCCGGCTGCTCTGCCGTCGTGTCACGTAGCCCGGTCCCGGCAACGGCTGTGTATACTGATCCCGTATCATCAGCCTACCTCGTTGGCTCTCGATGCTCGCAATCAAGTCGAGGCAATGGCAACAACGGCGTCCCTGCTATGGTATGTGTGTTGTGCAAGTTTGAAATGCGTCGTATTCACGTGCGCATGCAACCGCGCACCGTGATGCTGGCCGGAATACAGCCCACCAAGGAAAACTATACGAGCCGGGTGGAGCTTAGCGCAGCCTCTCCAAAGGCACTGCTTCACTGTTACTTTGATGGCAACGCCACAAGACTTGCGTCGTTTCAGTCCTAACCCTGCTGATGAGCTAAAAAAAAAAACAACAACGCCACAACACCATACGATACAGCACCCTCTGCATGTCTCCTAGTCCAGCATCTCCGCCCAGTTGGGAACCACGACAAACTTGCCCTTGATCCTGCCAAGACTAATCGCATCCCCTGCATCCTCGGGCGCTGCTCTCTGCTTCTCTGGCCGTATCTCAACACTAGCTACTTCTTGTAGGAAGCTAGATCGGTTTCCCGGCGTGAGCTCAAAGCTCGTACCGCCCCAGTCCAGTGTTGTGCGCCCAGATTTGTGTACGCGCAGTTTGCCCACAAGTCCACTCCCAAAGCGGACCCCTTCCTTGGCCTTGGCATTAGGATCTGAAAAACTCCCCTCCTCAACCTTGATCTTTGCATCCGCTCTGCCTGAAGCCTGAACCGGCGGTGCAGGCGGCTGGGCATCTGAAGCCTCTTTTTTGACAGACAGCGGCTCCACTTCCGGCATCAGAGGTGGGATCTGGAAGAGATACACATTGTTATCTCGCACTGTAGGTCTTTTCTCTACATTGCCGGCATCCGCCATGGCTACGTCCCCAGTCCCGTCGTGTGGCCCTTCTTCGGGACCCAGCTCAGCTCGAATGTGGCGCAAATTTGATTGAAAACGCGCCCATTCTGCACGGTCCTCGTCAGTCTGGAGGACGGGCTCGGCGATACTCTTCCTCTTAATTTTCGGCTTCCGTTCAGCATCCGGTGATTGTGGCTCTTCCTTCTCCGCCGGCTGAGCTGGAGCACTGGGCAAGCCAACTTGTTCAGCATCGGCCATGTTCTCGTCGTCGCTGGTGGGTTCGGTCTTGACGGCAACGTCTGCATTTTCCGCATCATTCCAAACACCCTTGAACTGCTTTCGAGAGCCGGTAATCTCCACATCCTTTGACTTGACTTTTGATCTCCGGCCAGCTTGATCCGTGGCAGCCGTGGCCAGCGACTGTCCGCTCGATTCCGCCTCTTCGAGTATCTTAGCAGAAGCCTCCGAGCTGGCTTCCGTGTTTATACCAAATGTTCGCTCTTGGTGTTCTTTCCGTCCTATTCGAACCGGTAATGCTGTCCTTGCGGGACGTTGTGTCAGCACACCCTTGTCCTTGGCTTCGTCTTCGTCCGAGGAAATCTCAATCAGGTCGATGTCCTTGCGTGGCAGGTTAATGTCGTCTTCATCGTCCGAGGACACCAATCCTCCATCCTCTCTCTTCATGTAAGAACCGCCTGCGCCCCCACCTCCACCTCCACCTCCACCTCCAGACCGACTTGAGCCTGCATAGCCGCCATCTTCGTTCTTGATGCGTTCTGCTCGCGAGCCGGATCCTGCGCCAAAACCAGCGTGTCCGCGATTTGGATTGTGCTTCCTGTCTAAAGCCACCGTGAGCACAGTTACTCATATTCAAAATAGAAATAAAAATTCAACGTACCTTCTCTCGAGCTTCCTAGCGAGAATGGCCCACTGGCCACTCCGCTGAATCCACCTCGTGCATTCTTCTGTTTGTTGGCCTCACGCCTAGCTGCTCTCAACGCATCGGCCTCTCTCTTCTTGTCTGCCGCGACCTGTTCCTTTGTCCGTTCCCGGTCGCGGGCTGCCTGCTCTTTTGCGATGGCGTCTCGTTCTTCTTTGCTTCGTCTGCCTGTAAACGCAGGCGTCTTGACACCTCTCTTACCTCGGGCTGTACCGCCGCGGCCGCGTACGGACGGTGATGCGGATCGAGAGGGAGGCACTGAGCCTTGCAAACTACCTAGTCTCTGCACGGGGGCGCGAGCGCTCGATTCCGCGCCAGGCTGGGGCGATTCGGCAGCACTGTTGTGTAGTCATCAGCACTATAGGTATCGTACGTGAAAGAGAGCGTTCATACGATGCTGTCGCTGAAGAGGAAGCTTTTGATTCCGTTGCATTCAGCGCGCCCTCTTCCGTCACGACGGGCTTCGAGTCGCTGTCCTCTTCCTTGGGGATTACTGGCTCGATTGAATCTCCTGTGGCAGCTGCAGGAGCTGTATTCTGCGGGGTCGCATTTTGCACAGATTCGGCTGCGTCTGCTGAATTGCTCACTACGGTCGATCCTCCCCTTGCGCTACCGCGGGAAGGTATAGTCCCGCTTCCTCTTGGTTTAGGCGGCATCGCTGTGGTGGTTGTGTAGAGTGAAGTAGGTGCAGCGTGACTCGGGAAAGTCGCAAATATTTTGGCTATCGATAAGGCAATGCCGATCCAACGTTACTAGCTCAAGTAAACGCGACGTCACATGTCAAAGTGAGGGGCGCGCACTTAGCAAGGGGCTTTCGGCTGGGACATTGGACTCGGCCAATTACCATGATTGCATTTGTTCCCAGGCCTTGTGCGCATTCGGATCAGCATCACCGTTGGATGACATACATTCCCCAAGTATAGTAACATGGGCATTGGGCAAAATCACGTCGGCCGGGATCGAGGAATCGAAGGAAAAAAAAAAAACGAACACCGTCTGTTTCATTTCCACGATGTCCAAGACAACCTTCAAATCTATCAATTACAAATTTCTTTTTCTCGTCAGTGTGGTAGAGTAAGAGTAGTGGTAACATGTGTGCATGCCAATGTAGGTAAGAGTCCACTCCGCCAATGCTCGCTAGTGATACTGAGGATACACGTGCTCCTGAACGCCAACCCTCCTAATGCCTGGAAGCAGTCTTCAACATGAACGCATAATCAGAAAAATTGAATACGACGGTGAGGGCAAGAGCGCAAAAAGCAGTCGACAACCGATAAACAGGGTATAAAATGCGATCTGACGGTCTTCTACCCTTGGACAAATGTCTTGGGGCTCTTGCCCAGCAGCTCAAGACACCTGCGTGCAAGGGTCACGACCTCGCCCTCGCCGTCCTCGTTGTCTTCGTCGTCCGACTCGATGTTGCGTTCGGCAATCTCGGTGACCATGTCGATGATCTCGCTCGACTTGCTTATGAGCGCCATCAATCTAGCGTCCTCGGATTCGAGTAATTGTAGGAGTGTCCAAATGGCAATGTGCTGGAACGTTGGGTCGCCGCTAGCGAGGAAACGGCGCAGGTAACCATGGATTCCGCCGGCGGGCTCTGTCCAGTTTTGGATGAAAATTGAGTAATCGCCCACTGCGCTTCTGTTAGTGGCGGACAGAACAAAGATTGCACAAGACTTACCTTTGGACGACAAGTTGCCCAATGCAGCGGCGCTGTTGCCCTGCACTTCGATGCTTTCGGATTCCGTAAGCGGGATGAGGACGTCGAAGACGCCCAGGTTCAGCAGGTGAGGCTTCAGTTCCTCACTCAGTGCAAGTACAGCAATGGCTGCAGTCATTTCCGACTGCACGGGAAGTCGCACATTCAGTACGAGGGACTTGCACTTTTGCACAGCTCCAGCCTCGAGGACCAATTGCTTATTCTTGTCAGAGCTGGCAGCAAGGTTGCGGAGCGTGGATATGGCGTGGCATTGAATCTCGTCGTTGTCGGTGGAGCCGAGTAGGTCTACGAGAGGCTTGAGGAAACCGGCTTCAATAATAGGTGACTCATTGGCGGGGTGGATGGAGATGTTTCGTATGCATGCGACGGCGGATAGAATAAGCGGGAGGTACGAGGATTGGAGGAGACGGAGAAGAGAGGGCAGACCACGAGCGCGCACAATCTCCAGCTGGTAACGCTCATCGGAAGCAAGGTTGCGAAGGGCGAGGGCGGCTTGGCACTGGACCTTGGGCGACGAAGACTCCATGAGGTGGACCAGGGAGCCGACCAGCCTGCCTTCGGTCTGTGCCAACTTGGCGCGGTTACTCGAGTCGACGGCAATGTTGCTGAGAGCGGTGGTGCAGTAGTACTGGACGTCGACATCGGACGACGAGAGCAGCTGGACGAGTACGGGAATTGCGCCGGCATTTACCAGCTGCTGTCGGTTGTCGTCTGTTATGGGGTGAGCACGGGCCAGGGGCTAGCATTGGAAAAGCAGGCATACCTGAGTGTGTCATGTTGAGCAGCGCACCAGTGGCATTCCTCTGGACGCGCATGTCCTTTGACTTTGCGAGGCGGGTGAGGGGCTGGAGGGCGCCTGATCGTGCAATCTTGGCCTTGTTGTCTTCGTGGGTGGCCAGGTTGGTGATGCATCCGACGGCGTTGCACTGCACCTCGACGTTGGGCGAGTTCATCTGCTTGATCAGGGGCGCCAGGCCACCGAGAGCGACAATGGCCACCTTGTTCTCGGCTGCGGGGGTTAGAAGAAGGGTGGCAGGAGCTGGGGTGGGTACGTACTGTTGACAGCGAGGTTGCCGAGGGCGGCACTGGCGGCACGCTGCACCTCGATATCCGGGTTCTGGAGCAGGAACAAGATGGGCTCGAGCGTGTCACGGTCGACCTCTCGTACATCTGTGTCAAGGGTGGTTAGGAATGTCAAGGGTGGCGGTGAGGCTGGGCCAAGTACCTCGCTCTGTTATCTCGGCAAAAGTCAAGCTTGCCGACCGCTGCAAATCAATGTTGTCCGAGTAGACGAGCGTGCTGAGGGCGCGGAGGGGTTCGCCAGAGAAGAAGTCGGTCTCGGCTCGCTGTGAGCAGGTTAGCAGGGTGCCGTGGGGCTGGGGGGGTTGGCGAGGTTGGCGAGGGCCAGAGGGCGGGTGGGCGTACATTTTCGAGGAAGCCAAGCAGGTCGGCGACAGCTTCTCTTTCGCTATCTGCGAGCACGGGATCGTATATGCTGTCCCTCGAGCGGGCTGCAGAGGGCGAGGGTGGGTTAGCAGGGCTCAGGCTCAGGCTCGGCGTGCAGGTGGGAGAGTACTGACTGGCGCAGCAGAAGAAACGGTAGCAGAGGTCGGAGATGCCCATGGCTACAGGCGCGGGCGCTCGCAGTCCAGGCGGGCGGAGGCGTGTAGTGGTGATGACGGGGTGGGAGCGAGGAGTCGAGTGTGCAGCGGGACCAGTCGCGCAGGGCAGAGGGCGGACAGCAGGCGAGGGATGCGGCGGCGGATGTGGTGGAGGCAGTGGAGGCAGTGGAGGCAGCGGATGCAGTGGACGCGGCGGAGGAGGCGGTGGTGGTGATGGCGGAGATGGCGGTGGTTGGGTCTGGGGGCCGGTGCGATGGGATCGACGAGCTTTGTGGTGTTGTCACCCAGCGGGCGTGTCGAGTGCGAGGTGCGAGGTTGGATGGGCGCACGCCCTTGCTTGGCGGGAGTTGAGCTGGTGGTGCTAGTAAGCGGAAGCGTCGCCCGGGCATGCAGGCAGGCCAGCAGGGGGAGCAAGGGCCGCGCAGAGGCGTCGAGGAAGGCGAGATTGGCCACGCACACGCGCAATGCACGCCAGACAGCAGCAACGGCAACAGCGCGCCCGCTCGTCTAGCTGCTGCTGCTGCTGTTGCGGTGAGCCAACCGGCGCGGCGTCCAGCACAGCGCGCGACGTCATGTTTCCGCCCCGGCCGCTTGACGTGTCCGCCAGGCTGCCCTCACGATAAGTGTTGCCATGCCTCCCTGGCCAGCCGAGCAGCCTCTCCAGCCGAGCAGCCTCAGGCCCACGCTGCCCGTCGTGCTTGCACCTGTGCCTGTACCTGTGCCTGCACTCGTGCTTGTGCCCGCACTCGCACTCGCACTCGCACTCACACTCACACTCACACTCACACTCACACTCACACTCACACTCACACTCACACCCACACCCACACTCACACCCACACTCCTGCTCACTGTCCTGCGGGCCGCAGCTGGGCCAAGCACCGCCCACCCTCTTTTTCCCGAGAGGCCCACCCGGCCGGTCGGCCTGTCCACCGCGCCGGCCGCACGCACAGCAGCCAAAATACAGTGCTGTGCTGTGCTGTGCTATGTAGCTGGGCCGGCACATGTACCTCGCATGTGTTTACCCGTGCCAGAGTACCTACTGTACAATACCATGCCCATGGCCTTGGCAGCGCAGCCCAAATGTTGCCTCCGGGCGGGGTAGGCTGCCAAAGGCTGCCAAAGGCTGCCAAAGACTGCTACAGTACGCCGCTCAACAACGGTCCACTAGAGTCCTCTCTGCCCGCCGCGCAAATCTTCCCTCCCCCGCCGCCCCCGACCTCCCATACGTCCGCTTCCACCGCTGCTGCATCGCTGCTGCGGGCCTGGCTGCGACGCTGCTCACGTGCTGCTCATCCCACCACACACTTGCCCGCGCCCTCTGCTGACTGCCGCCTATTAACAACATGCGTGGGGGATGGGCCGTCCAGGCTTGCGCAAAAAGAAAAAACAAGAAGAAAGGAAAAAAAAGAAAAGAAAAAGGACAAAGAGCTGTGCCACTCTCTCTGTCTGTCTCTCTCTCCTGCTCTCGTGCACTCCCTTCCCCCGGCATTGTCCCCCTTTAATTGCCCACCTCCTGCACTCGGCCCATCTCCATGCTCGTTGCGCGGTAGCATTGACATTGCCACCCCCAAGCCCCTTCTACCCATACGCCAGGCACATCGCTGCCCCGGGCGCAACCGTAATTTTACCGTTCCGCTAGCACCACGTCGCTGCCTCCCGCCCACGACGACATAATCCTATTACCTCCCCTTCCCGGTTTCGCCCTTGGCTGCCGCAAACCTTCCCTTTCCTTTCCCTTGCCTTCCTCGCCTCAGCCCCACGACCACGACGCACATTAATACTACGACCGCCCGCCGCCGCTGCCGGCGCTGACAGAGGTTTGCATTCACTGTACAACCGGTTTAATGGCCCCGACTTCAGACCCCTCACACTCTTTCCAGAAGCTCAGACTCGACACCTCGACGCCGCGCAAGCCCGTCGCCTCGACCTTTGCCTCTTTCGCGCCCCTCTCCCGCAAAGACTCGCCCCATGCTGGCCATGGCCCATCGCAGCTGACTGCCGAGCTGGAGGCTGCCCAGGACGCAGACGCAACCTCGCGTGCCTCCTACCCCACCCGCCACCAGGCCGACTTCGCCCATGTCGGCTCCCTCGCCGTAGGCAGCAGCGGAAGCGGCAGCGACGATGACTACCTGGCCCGCTTCCGCCAGCGCAAGACGAGCATCAGCTTCAATGACAAAGTCCGCCTTGACTCGGGCCAGGGCGTCGGCCTGGGCGTGCCCGTCCCCAAGAATGCACGCCAGTCGCAGTCGCAGTCGCAGTCGCGCCACCCTGAAAGCGGAAGCTACTCTGATGAGCACGACTATCTCGAGCTGCCCTATGCCGCACGCAGAGGCATGCAGTACCGCGTCGGCCGCTCTCGCTTCCCCCTTGCCCCGGCCCCCGTTGACGGTCTGGCACGAGACAACGAGTACCCCGACCAGGTTGCATCGCTGACGTCGGATGCTACCGCCTCCCCACCGCTCGACGAAGCACAAACGCCGCTCGAGACGCCGTCCGACTACGTGCTTTCGCCCATGCAGGCCACCTCGCCCTTGGAGTTTCCGCTCTTCTCGCCTTCCCCTCGCCGCATTGGCTTTCCTCGAAACAAGAGCTTCCGCTCCGAAATTGGCGAGGACGGGAGCATCAGGCGTGCTAGTCGCCGATCATCTGGCCGCTCAGGCCGCTCCCTGTCATCCATGTCACCGGCTGCCTCGTTTCTTGCGCGTTACAAAGCTTCCGAGGCACCCATCAAACCATCCCAACCCGACGACGAGGGCCAGGGCATTGGCTACGACTGCGAGTACATTATCGGAAAGCAAATTGGCTACGGCGGCTTTAGCGTCGTCAAGGAGGTTACGAGCATGGAAAATGGCAAGCCCGTCGTGGACGCGGTCAAGATTGTGCACAAGACGCAGCAAAACAAGTCTGAGCTGGAGAACGAGCAGATCCAGACGCATTTTGACCACGAGGTGGAGATTTGGCGTTTTCTACGCCACCCCTATATCATTCCTCTGCTCAGAGTGTACACAACCGACTATGCCACATTCTGCATCACCAAGCTGAACCGGGGCGGAACGCTGTTTGACTTGATTCGAGAGACGCGCAAGAACAAGGCAAACGGGCTACCGGCACACTTGGTCAAGCGCTACGCCTACCAACTGGCATCGGCCATGCGCTACCTGCACAATGACGTCCAGGTCGTGCATCGCGACATTAAGCTTGAAAACTGTCTCCTCGACATGACGGTGCCCAATGCTGAGAGCGAGGGCGGTGACGTCCTTTTGTGCGATTTTGGAATGGCCGACTTCATCATCAGCGACCAGCGAGATGGGCCAGAGCCGCAACCTCTTGATGGAGCCGAGACTAGCACCTCCATTGCCGGCAGCCTACAGTATGCTGCTCCCGAGCTCTTCAATACCTCTGGCCCCGTCTTTTCTCCCGCGGCCGACATGTGGGCATTCGGTGTAGTAGTGTACGCTCTGCTCACCGCCACTCTGCCCTTCAACGACGGCCTTGACATCAAGACCATGGAGAAGATCCAGGCCTGCCAATGGGATGAAGAGGCGATTCGCAACTCGGAAGCCGCCCAAGATGGCTGTATCGAGGACGCGCTGGCCCTGGTTCGGGGCTGTCTTGACGTTGACTGCGAGAGGCGCTGGAATGTCCACGACGTGTTGGATTGTGCTTGGCTTCGCGGCTGTGCCGAGCGCTTCGAGAATGTTCCCCGTCCATGGGTCGCCCAGTCGTGACACGGTGGATGCTGATTGTACAAAATTACGTTTGATGTTGGGTGGGTCGGGCTTGCATTCTGCACTGGGGGGGGGGAATACCCTATCGACATGGCTTCTACTTTCTTCTTCTTTTCCTTGTGCACACTAATTTCCCACTCCGAGGGTCGTCGCCCATGACCTGATCTTGTTCGCTTCAGCCACATGGTTTGGCTTTTGGATACCCTACTTCGGTCGTTTCACTTACGATTATGGTTGTTTCTGGCGTTGGCTCAGCAATGGTTGGAAGGGACGAGTCTACGGATGGAAGGATTTCATGATGCATTGTGCTTTACTTGGCGCTGTCGTAGCAGCGACTACCTTGGTTCAACGTGTTGCAGTCCGAGAGACGCGTCACAGGCGCACGTTGGCCGACTGTTGTACGTAGGAGGAAGTCAATTAAATTGATACTAGCTGTAGAATGAATGCTGCCTGACTCTTGTCGCCAAGACCGATAAAGCCGCTGGACCACACGCCTTCTCATGGTAACGTAGCCGTGCTACCTAAAGGTGCTCCCTTGACAGCCGTGCCTTTTTGGCCTATACACCTCGTTTCTGTTCAGTGGGATGGCATGCTCGAGTGACTGTAAAGCTGCAGGTGAGCCGATGACACTTTCCTGTTGGAGGCAAAGTACGGCAGGGTGCATGCAAGCTTTCCCCGCACCATGCACCTGCTAGCACTTGCTTAGTGCGTACGACCAAGCTGCCACCGGCACCAGCACCAGCACCAGCACCAGCTCCACCTCCACCTCCACCTCCACCTCCACCTCCACCTCCAGCTCCAGCACCAACGCCAACGCCAATGCCCGTGCCGATACCAATGTCAACCGGCGCCTGGCAATCCCATCCTATTCTGTCCTCTTCTCCGCTAGCCATCTGTACTGCGTCACTCCTCAACACCAACCAAGGTAGAGTCACGAGGTATCGTCAAGTCTGCTGGGATCGACTCCGCTCCTGCATGAAACAAACCATCGTTCGCCAAGATCACTCGGACAGAACTCTAGCCTGCCATGCAACCCCTTCATCTCACAGCAAGGAGCTAACAACCAGGCGCATGATCACGCTCGACTAAGCCCGTCTTCTTCTTCTTCTTCTTCATCATCCTCAATAAATGAAGCGCTGCTGTACTGCAGAGCCTCGTGCTCTTCATCTAGACTGGCAGGTCGAAACACAATCTTTCGACTTGGTCAGGTGTGCCAGCAAGAACGGGCTGGACTTACTGCACCGCTGATCTTAGCCGTCTCTCTACTCACCTTTTCTTTGGTACCGGCCTGATTTTCGTTGTGGCCAATTTTTCCCCACGCTGGTCGCACCGTTGAGACATGTTTGCGGGTGTACAACTGACCACGTAGATTGATACCAACAGGTCCCCACGTGGACTCGCATCAACGAGATCAAGTGCCGTCTAGGTTCAGATGGAATTGGTCCCTTGTCATTGGCAGCCATGACGACATTGCTCAGTTGCCCACCCAAGACTAGTGCTGATCATTCAACTCATGAAGATTTTGGGCTTAACTCTGGCGCCCTTCTATTCATATCCGCATTCCTGTTACCTCTTCCATGGCTAGTTGCATCCGGCCCAATGTGACTGCGGACAAGGGAGGATCAAGCCTGTCTATATAACATCCGGTAGCCATGGCTTCTCCCAGATTTCCGTAAACTGGCTTGGCCATAGCGCCTAGTGCTGATTATGCGTCTTCCTTTGTTAGTCGGGCTCTACAGCCTGCTTCAAACAGCTGTCACTCAGTCCAGCTCGACCTTTACTCCGGCACGCCCTCCATCCTTGCCACTAGCCGTCAAGAGCCCTTATTTGAGTACATGGTTGCCGGCAGGAAGTAGTGGTGGAAATGGAGGGTACCTACCAGGCCAGTGGCCATCCTTCTGGACGTCCGTTGTTCCTCGACCCGATTTTTGAACACTTAAACTCACTATCTACAGCGGTCAGTGGCTGGGTTGGGCGGGCATGATCAAGGTTGATGGGAAAACTCTTCTTTGGATGGGCGCACCTAGCGGCTTCAAGGACTTTGCCAATCAAACCTCCTTTGAGTACACATCAACCAAAAGTATCTTCACCTTCAATGCCGACAATAAAGTCCAACTCAAGGTCACATTCCTGTCGCCACTTACTCCCACCGACTTCAAGCGCCAAGCACTCCTCTTCTCTTACATAGAAGTCGAAGTCTCGGCGTTGGATGGATCAGAGCACAGTGTCCAAATCTACACTGATATTAGTGCTGGTAAGTAGAAACTTCTTCAGCAAATGTAACAATTGGCTAACACTTGGACAGAATGGACGTCTGGTGATATTGGCGCCATAGCTGAGTGGGATTTTGGCACCACATCAGACGGAATACACTACCACAAGGTGTGGAAGCAGAACCAGCAGACTTTTAGCGAGGTCAACGATAGAGCAGAATGGGGAAATTGGGTGGGTACTGTCATCTACTTATTGACACGTACCTTGAGTCTGACATATCCAGTACTACGGGACTAACTCAGTAGAGGGGGTGACGTACATGTCTGGTGCTGATGTCAAAGTCCGCGAAGCTTTCAGCAACAACGGCAAGCTCGACAACTCACAAGATGGCAATTTCCGAGCAATCAACGACCAATGGCCTGTTTTTGCCTACTCTCTGGATCTGCAGAGCGTAGGATCGGAAGCGAAAAGCCAGGTGTTTACCATTGGCATGTGTCAAGACGATGCCATTCAGTTTCTGGGCGCTGGAGGACTTACGACTTTGCCCTCATTATGGAAGAGCTATTTTGCAGATGATCTCTCAGCACTTTCATTCTTTTACAACGACTATTCTGAGTCAGCCAAGCTCTCCACTGAGCTCGATGATCAAATCTCAAGCGACTCAAAGGCAGCTGGAGGGGATGATTACGCCATTTTGACAACTCTGGCCGCCCGCCAGGCATTTGGCGCCACTCAACTCGTCGGAACCGAGGAGAAGCATTACCTTTTTCTCAAGGAAATCTCATCAAACGGCAACACGCAGACGGTGGATGTCATTTATCCCGCCTCGCCCATCTTCTACTACACCAACCCCGAGTTGATGAAGCTGATGCTCGATCCCCATTTCGAAAATCAGGAGAGCGGGCACTATCCAAACAAGTGGGCAATCCACGACCTGGGTACCCACTACCCGAATGCAACGGGCCATCCGGATGGTCAAGACGAGCCCATGCCGCTAGAAGAGTGCGGAAACCATATGGTCATGGTCTTGGAATATGTTCAGCTATCCGGAAATACTGACTACATCCGGCAGCACTACAAGATTCTCAAGCAGTGGACCGAGTATCTTGTTCAGGACAGTCTCTACCCCGCAGAGCAACTATCAACCGATGATTTCGCCGGCCATCTCGTGAATCAAACCAACCTCGCACTCAAGGGCATAATTGGCATCGAAGCCATGTCGCGCATGTCAAGCTTGATCAACGAAACCGCAGACGCCCAAAACTACACGTCCATTGCGCACAGCTACATCTCTCAGTGGCAAAAACTCGGTATCAACAGCGCCGACAGCCCTCCTCACGCCATCCTCAACTACGGAAACGCCAGCACTCACGGCCTCCTCTACAACCTCTACAACGACCGCCTTCTCAAGTTGGACCTCGTGCCTCAACAGGTCTACGATATTCAATCTGCCTTTTACCCAACTGTGAAGGAAAAGTACGGTGTCCCTCTGGATACGCGAAATCGATACTACACCAAATCCGACTGGGAAGTCTTTTGCGCCGCCATTGCGAGTGACGAAACTCGAGACATGTTTTTACATGATTTGGCGACTTGGGTTACTGAGACGCCGACGAGTAGGCCGTTTACCGACTTGTATCAGACGAATGATGGCACCTTTCCTCCTGGCATCGAGTTCAAGGCGAGACCCGTCATGGGAGGCATGTTTGCTCTGCTGTTGCTTGATCGGGGCGGGTATAGTGCACCGAAGAGGATTTCCTAAGGCCACGTAGTGGATACGGATCATGCATTCCTTTTGAATTCAAGCCCGAGCGTACTATGTAGGAAACTCGAGCTCATTTCTTTTTCCCCTTGGCCTTGCCCCCCTTGTTCGCGTGATCATCCCCCATGTCCTCGTCCAACTCGTCCAAGGCCATGTCCGCCCGCACATTTCCTTGATACTCCACATCCTCGACCCACTGCTTCGCTACGATTCCCTTCCACACCGCCGCGCTAGCTGCACTACAAATGACTGCGAGTCCGACCATGGATTTGACAAGGCCCCAGATACGTATCTGCGCGGCATAGCGCAGCCACGGTGTTATGATGCGTTGGCGTTCTTCCTGTTTCTACCTCGTCAGCCTCGCCTTTTTCTTTTTCTTCTTTTTCTTCTTCTTCTTCCTCCTCCTCCTCCCCCTCCTCCTCCACCTCCTCCTCCTCCATGTACCCTGCACCAAAGATGCAACAAAATCCCGAGTGAAGAGCGAAACACAAACATTACCTCCAAATCCGGATTCACACAATACACCACCAAGATCAAGGCGCCGAGTATCAGCGCCAGCAGCACAACCGTCAGAACTTGGATTATGGCCAGCAAAACGGATATGTCGCGTGTTGTGCGTAGCACGGTGAAGCCGGCGGCGACGAGCGGCGTCACTTGCTCGAAGGCGGCGTTTATCTGGCGCGAGTAGGGTAGGCCCATTTTCCTGCTTGCTTGCTTCTTTTTTTTTGGCGCCTTACTTTGTGTGTTTGTCGGGGAGGAGGGGGAGGGATGGGATGGGATGGGATGGAGAGGTGGAGACAGCGGGGTAGAGTGGGGTTAGGGCGCGGGTTGTTTGATACTCGAGGGAGATTTTCATCAGACGGGTAACTAGGAAAAAGGGGGGAAGGGGGGAGAGCAGGGAGTCGTGTCTTGCGCGATGTGTGCTGTGCGTTGTGGTGGTAAAGCGGGAATGGGGCCGCTGACGTCATGTTTGCCGAGTGTGGAGGGGCAGGGGTGAAGTGTTGATTGGAGGAGAGAGTGTAGGTTGGCTTGTCGAGGTTTTTGGAGCGTGTTTATGGATGCAAGGGTGGCTACGAGGTGTAGTGAGATAGGGAACGAGTGGGGTGGGTTTGCTTTTTGGAAGAGGATTTGTTGGAATAATAGGAAGTGGGGGGGGGGGGGGGGGGG
>JALPSE010000016.1:0-16815 GCA_030558545.1 Bipolaris gigantea
CCCCCCCCCCCCCCCCCCCCCCCCCCCCCCCCCCCCCCCCCCCCCCCCCCCCCCCCCCCCCCCCCCCCCCCCCCCCCCCCCCCCCCCCCCAAGAAAATAGGAAAACGGACAAAGGGAAAAAGTGGATAGGATACGATTTTCGTATACCCTAGATCTATAAAAAAAATGCCGACTTGAGGGGTTTGCTTCGGGTTGGATACATGGGACGGGTGGAGGGTGCTTCCTCAGAGGTTCGTTTTGGGCCGTTTTGTGGGTTTTTGTCAAGCTACATAGACGTGCATCCACGATATACAGTAGTAAAATAAAAGTACAACAATCTTTCATTTTGCGGTCCTCATGATCCACCGGCGGCTTTGCTCATGAAGAAGCCTTTGAGTGGGCCCATGGCATCTACAGCTCTCAAGCCTAGGCTTCGTAGTCCTACTAGTGGCCCGGATTCTACGCTATAGAGCCTGTGCAGCTTGTCACATACGCCCAACATGGCATTGTTTTCCGCATATCGTTCGCTGGTGTAGCTTTCCAATGCCAACGTTGACCCAATGTCCTGGCCGGTCTGAACAGCATACGCTATTGTTCGGACAAGTGCTGCTGCATCGCCCTGTCCTTGATTGAGGCCTTGGCCCGCAAGTGGATGTATGGTATGCGCAGCGTCGCCGACTAGTGCGACTCGTTCGCCCGTGTAAGTGTCTGCATGTCGCATACGAAGCGGAAAGGAAGCAACGGTGCCGGCCTGTACGTTGGTCACCCGCATGGGGATCGCGTGCTCATCGACAGGTGTGTGTTTCTCTCGCCATGCCACTTCTTCCTCGTGTCCCGAGGATAGTGTGTGCAAGTACTCGAGATCAGTCGGTGACAGCCGGAAGCCTGCGTTGACCATGGCTACAAACTCCTGCTGCGACAGGGACTTGAGCTTGGCGGCACGCTCTGGCGTTGTGCTCCATACAAGCGTCGACATGTTGCCAGGCAATGGAAGCATAGCAATGGGTCCAGTTGGCAGGAAGCGCTGGTACGCAATCTTGTGGTCTGACCTTCCCCAGCCCTGGCCTTGAAGCTTCAGGCTGGCTACAACTCCATGTCTATTGTAATCGAACCCTCGCGACTCAATGCCTGCAAATGTCCGAACTGGACTGTTTGCCCCATCGGCGCCTACCAACAGCCTCGCAGCGAGGGATTTCCCATTGGAGAGTGTGAGTATCGGCCATGACGAAAAGTCCACCTTGTCTGTATCGGTGCCCAGGGCGATGGAATTGACCTTGGTAGATGTGTACAAATCGACACCGTCGAGCTCTTCAAGCCGGCTCAGCAGGGCCGTGACCGTGTTGACATTCTCAATCATGTATGCAATGGTCGTCGGCTGGGCGGGGTTACGGGGGGTAAGGAGAGGCTTTGCCGTGTGCCAGTCAAAGGATATGCGTGCTCCACTCACGCCGTCCCATACTTGCATCTCCTGGTATGGCTGTACTCGAGGCTGGTTGACATGGCCCCACGCTCCAATCTCTACACAGCATATGTCAGACAATTCCATGATTAAATGATCCACATGCTCGTGCGCACCCTGCAGGTTTCTCACGGAAGCCGGTGTGAGGGAGCTACATCTATTCGAGAAGGTCTCCAGGCTTGCGTCTTGGGCCAGCCGGCTCTTGTGCAAATCCTGGCCCTCGATGAGGGCAACTTTCAGTCCATTGGTAATTGGCGATGCTTTCAGACCAGTAAGTAGACTGAGGCCGGCCGGGCCTCCGCCTACACAGACGACATCGTAGACTTCTGGTGCATCTGCTGAGCTCGAGAGAAACCTCTGCTGGGGCTGCAGGCGCACGCAGCGTGTCAATGGCGACGATAGCGCCCGGGACGGTGCCAATGATATTCGAGGCGGCATTGCGAGCCTTTGAGGTGCGCAAAATCACATATGCCTGCGTATGTTACGGCAGCACCTCAAGCGTTGGAAGGATGGTGTCATGGCGGTGTTTGGCGTGTTTGCAGGTCCACGCTAGACAGGAGATTTATTAGTACTACTACTATCTTATCGGGGGGAGCGGCATGCCGCCGCAATGCGGAGGCTGGCTGGGCCCCTCCAACTCCCCAACTTCATGCAGAACCACAACCACGTCCCAGCCAGCCAACTTAAGCAAACGGCATCAGAGCCGCCGGTGCCTTTGCGATGGTACTATTCGGCCCGTTGAGAAACATGACGTTGATCCAGATGCCACTCATCCTATTGATTGCCTGCTGTCAGGGCAATGTTGTGAAAGGATCAGACGGCGACCTCACGGAGAATACTGGTAGATTGCCGATTGAGTAGACAGGTCTCTCATCAACAATCACCGGAGCTGATCTGGCCGGAGCTCATGTGTCCGGACTGCCGTTGAAGCCGACACTGGCTGAGACTGCCCCATGGTGCAGGGTCACAACGAGTGCTTTGAATGGGTGGAACGTTCTCCATCTGGACACGCAAACAGGGGATCAGAACCATGAGATGTGACAAAGTCTCTTCATTCCAAGCGTCTCCCACCGAACGGGCACTATTGGAACCGCTGGGCATGGGTCGTTTATGCAGAACGCAAGACGTGAGATTTAATCATTACTTCCTTCCAACTTCCTTTCAGCTTCGGTAGTATGGCTTGTGCGGTGCACTGGTTATTTAATCGGGTCCACACCATGATGCTGACCTGTCTCTTCCTCAACACCAAGCCCCTCAGGCACGTCCGTCCGCCATTACACCCAATGCATCCTCAGCTGTTAGGCTGGCTTCTTTTTACACATCGTCCCAGGGTGCCTTGAGAGCCTGCTGGCACACCCTTACCGTCGCGTTGTGTCTTGTATAAACATCGCCTAGGAGCGCCACTTTGGTGCGCACAATTCGACTGTTTCCACCAAGCACTTCCCTGCTGGCCCACATAATGACCCATCAAGCTCATCAACACATATCCTTCATCGAGCCGTCCGTCGCTGTGAGTTTGTGCGAAACCGATTCCGATTTGGAAATACTTCAACCGTCTCCTTCTCGACGACATACACTAAAGCGAGAAGTTTCAAAATCCTTTTTGCATACGTGCAGTTACCTCGGAAAGCGTCGGAAAAGGTCACAATCAGTGCCAGAGACGTCCATCAATGGCCCTTACCTAGTACTGCCACCTGGAGACTACTTGGTGTCATCATCATCATCATCCTCCTCCTCCAATGTCAGTAGCAACCACTCTGTTCTTACCACACCACTTCCCAGCCCTGCCATTGACGACACGCAACACGGACTGGAACATGGGCGGAGACAGTCGCAAGTTGGCGAGCTCCTCAACCGGCTCAACTTCAGGCTCAAGCGGCTCTTTGGCAGCCGGAGAGGCTCGGTTGAGGATGGAGACCCGTCGGTAGCCTCTTCTGACACACGACGCTCAAGCTTGTCTTTCGACCTGCGTGGACCCGCAGAGCCAGCCAACGTCGACTGCACTCCCGAATATCAGATGTGGAATGGGTCGTTTCAGCTCCCCAATGTAAGCGAGTTCCTTGACGCAAACGGCGATGTTGGCCCCAGTTCCTTCTACAACACTGCTGACTGGAATGCCTTCCAGGAAACGTTGCAGGCACAAGGGAATGCGGCCATACAGACACACGTCAACAGCCACCGAGGTTCCAACGCGGATCTGGATCTGGACCGATTGGATTGGTTTCGAGCCCATGGCACGCAGGGCTCTGGCTGTGAGCCTCGGACACGCAAAGATTCATTCTTCGGCTTTGGCGATTTCCTGAAATCGCGACGGTCCAGCAAAGTGGACAAAGGGAAAGGGCGCATGGCTGTGAACAAGCATGCATCCGTGGGGCTAGCAGACGAAATGGCGCTTCTATCTAGTGGCAGTACAAGATTGGAAGTGGGAGCATGCTGTCTTGCTGAGATTGGTGTTCTTCCTCGCGTATCAATGGAGACGATGTTGCCTCTTTCGCCGAAGAAATCACAGCATGTCCCACATGCGGAGTTCTCCAGCTTGGAAACTAGCATGCCATCATTGCATTGCCCGAGGTCTTGGACACCACCCGGCGAAGAAGCGCAGAAAAGACAGATGCACATGGCACAAGCAACCAGTCGTTGCATCGCCATACCACTCTTGTCAGAGGGACAGGTGGGGGAGGCAAAGGCGGCTTGTGGGTCTCTGGCGTCGTCGGTCTCGCGTATGGATGATCAAGCGGTTCCTGTTAGGCGTGTGACACCGGTTCTGGTCCCCGCCCTTGCGTCATCGCCGTCGCCACTGACCGCGGTGCAAAGTCTCCGTCTGGGCCCTCGGCAGCACGTGATGGAATGGAGGCGGTGTTGTTGGGGCAAATGCAGATCCCGTGTCGCGTTGTGCGAAATGCTGAGTGATGAGTCACCTCGCACGGTGTGCCGTTGCTCTTGCGTTCAGGGAGGAGGCAACGGGGCATCGGGTGAACTGGGATCGAGGAAGAGTGTGGATGCTAGGTGTTGGTGGGATGGCGATGACGGTGGCAAGGGCGGTGCGACACGGAGGCTGCACATGTGAGAGCCAATGTTCAAGGAAACCAAACCAAACCAAACCAAACCAAAAGTGGTCACGGCTTGTTGGCGACGAGACGAGACGAGATGGAGGGTGCGCAATCATCACGAGGTGCTCTGTTCAGCGTTAGTGATGGCGAGTAATGAATTGGGCCTTTATAAACTTTGCGCCCGGCGCTTCACGTTTTTGTGCTGTGTGTCTGAACCGGGTTGTGTTTTGATATCCGAGGCTTGTGTTTGGGGAAGGGTGCATGGGACGTGAGTCAGGGTATAGCAGCCATGTGCATGGGAAACATGATTTTCCTTAATCAACCGGCATGCCGGGTTTTGGTATTATAACGTGATAGTGTGCCTACTGGGGCTGGTGCTGGTGCTCGTGCTCCTAACCTATGCAAATACTGCCGAGAAGAAGCGCAATGCAGAATCAAAAGACAGGGGAGACCTCGCCAGGCCTCGTGCTAAAAAGAGCGAGTCATGTATCGCTTCCCCAAATGGGCATTGAAAACCGAAAGGACAGTTTTTGAATCCGAGACGCTATGCATGAGTAGAGAGAGTGAAAATGCGGAGAAAATAAAAAGATGCATGCTTGTTTTGGGCTGGCCAGGCCTCTCTACAAGAGGACGGCAAAGCCGAAAAAGACGCTGCCAAAGAGAGCAGCCAGACCCAAACCAGCATTGGGCATGAAGAGGGAGCCGGCGCCGTTGTTGTTGTTGTTGTTGCCGCTGCTGCTGCCGCTGGTTTCGGTGGGCTCAGCACCACCGAAACCCGTGACTGGGATGGTGTTGCTGGCGGTACCGGATGGCTTTGCGGTCGAGGCCATGGTGGTGGGGAGAGAAGTGTTGCCGCGGTAGGGCTGTTGGGCACCGCATGGGTGGTCCTGACTGAAGGGGTGTGTTAGCCGTGTTTTGAGAGAGTGCGAGGTGTTTTGCAAGCGCTTACCGGCAGGCGCTCTGGCAGGCAGGGTCATTGCCGCAGTTGTCAACACAGTTGTTTCCCCATTGCTGGCAGATGAAGAAGGGCAGGGTCTGGGAGTATTCGGTAATGTTTGGCGAGGCGCCGTTGTCGCAGACGCAGTTGTAGGTCAGGGTGTCGGAGTCGCAGTCATTTGACTCTGTGGTCATCGAGGTGACGCCAGGCTGCTGAAGACAGATGAGAGGGCACTGTGCCGTGTTCTGAGAGCACCAGTAATCTGGAAGTGTGTGAGTTGACAGGCGAGGCAAACGGAGGGCAGAAGCCGGAACAGCACCTACCTCTGGTGGACTGGGGAACCGTGTCTGGGTCGATTGTGTAAGGGTAGTTCATCTGCGGAGCTGTCTGGGCAGCAGAGAAGCCAGCCAAGGCGGCAATGCCGAGAGCGAGGAGGGAAGGCATGACGGGGATGGTGGGAATGGCAGTGGGTGTTGGTGTGTTTGGTGGAGTGTGTGTAGCCTGTAAAGCGCAACGGTTGCGGGAAGCGGCGAGCGGGGAGGGAATCGCAACAAGTTATAGACGGTCAGCGACAGACAGCGGACGAGCCAATGCAAGGGGCACGGATAGTCGAGCAGCGAAGGTGAGGGCGGACGGGGAGGCTGGATGGCACGGCATGTGTGGCATAATATATGGCGGGAGGGATGGCATCGGGCAACAGGCAATACGCTAGTCGACGACGCGATAGGAAAGGACGCGATAGGAAAGCTCACGATAGGGACCGTGCGCGTGTCTCCCCGCCGGCCAGTGCTGGGGGCGGGGCGATGATTCGAGTGCTCGCATGCCCATGCGCGGCGACATGTGCATCTGCGGCTAGCAATGGAAAGACGATGCTGCAGGCCGTGGGGAGAGACCGCGGCGGGCGGCGAGCGGCGAGCGGCATTTGGCCAAATGGCGGCGAGGGCGAGCGGGCGGGCGACTAGGGGGAGGCTAGGCGACCAGGCGACCAGGCGACCAGGCGACCAGGCGTTGAGGTTGGCGCCGCCAATCTGGTGTGGTGTGCGTGTGTGCGTGTGTGCGTGTGTGTACATGGCAGCGCTAGCATCCGTCTGGCTTAGTCACCCGTGCCCTTGTGCGTCGTCGTCTGTCCAGCATCCAGGGTCCTCGCACGCATCCGAGCGCGGCCCATGGACATTGCCATTGTCAGTCGATGCACGCTAGCCCGCTACTTAGCCCGCTGCACTGCTGTGTTGATGTTGTTGCTGCTGCTGAGCAACGACCGCCCGGAAACACGCCCAACCCCTCCCCCCGCCGCTGCATGCTCGACATCATACCCGTCAGCCCTCGCAGCCACAAGTGCATGGAGCCGGCCAAGCCTGAGACTCGAGAGCCGTCGCCAGACGGCAGCCGTGTGGCCGTGGTGCCGCCCTACTGGCAGCAGCACCAGCGCAGTGCCAGCTACCGCAGCACTTGCTCGGCAGACACCAACACCCACCGCCCTGCCCCCATCGGCCTCGAGGATCACACCCACCACGCCTCGGACCACTGCAAGGCGCTGTGGGCAAAGGGCGTCACCATAGACGATTACGTCGTCGTCAGTGGCACCGCACCGGCCATCGGCGCATACGTCGTCTGGAACTGTACCGTTCAGACGCTCCATGTGAGTCTGCCTCCAACAGCCATGCGCTAGCCTGCCGCGCCCCTGTTGCCCAGCCAATCGCCGCCCCAGCCTCGCATGCCACACCCTCCACACCCTCCACACCCTCCACACCCTCCACACCCTCCACACCATCCACACCAGCTTGCCCACGCACAAGGGTCCGCCGTCGAGCATCTTGCTAACCATCGTCCTTTGTCCAGGGAGGCCCCATGAAGATACGCAAGAGGTACGTGTCGTTGTCATGTTTCCTTTGCCGTGTGCCTCGTGCACCGCCACTACTACCACCACCTACCACCACCTACCACGCACTACTCCAGTCAGACCGCTGTACTGACAGCCATGGCCAGATATTCCGAGTTTGAGCAGCTGCACGCAAAGCTGCTGCAGACGTTTCCCCATGCTGCAGGCTCGCTGCCCCAGCTGCCCCCCAAGTCGGTCATTTGTAGGTTGCACCACCTCACCCCACCCCCACTCGCACACGGCTGTGGACTGACCGGCTGCCTGTAGCTCGCTTCCGGCCCCGTTTTCTGGAAAAGCGGAAACAAGGGCTGTCGTACTTTCTAAAGTCTGTCTTGTATCCACAACCTCGCCTGGTCCATCTTCACTGACGCCGTCTTCTAGCTGCGTCCTGCTCAACCCCGAATTTGCTGGCGCTCCCGTGCTCAAGGACTTTTTGTTCCCGTGATGTCATTTGCCGTATGCCAGCCTTGCTTTTGTTCCTCGATTCCGCCCATGGCAGGCTCAGGGCCGCGCACATCAGGGGCGTCGGGTGCGACGTTGTTGGCTCTCTTGGGTGCGCTACCACCAGTGCCAAGGCCTCGAGGTTTCTGTTTCATCTTTCTGTCTCGCGCAGCTGCGTCACTTGTACATACAGACATACGTATACATACATGCTTGCAACCATGCAAGTCCATGGCAGTTCAAACAAGAGTCGTCGAGAAAGGTGCGGTTGCTGACTGGCTGCCCTCCCACGACGGTAGCCCGGTGATTGGCCGCGCAGCCTCGGTGGCGCTGCCAGTCGCCCACGCATGTCCGGCTTGCTGTGCTGCAATTCGCTGCGTGTGCCGCAAAGATGCTGGAGCAATAGGAAAACGTGACGAGTGTGCTATGAAGCTTAATCCGACGTCCGCTCGCCGGGGCCGAGAGTCGGTCGTGTGTGCAGCCGCCGTGGGAGGCGGTACAGGTGCAGCAAGCTCGCCTGCCAAAACAGCGCGGACGAGCTCTGCGAATCGACGACCCCCTAACGGCTCGCGTTTTGCATGAACCCAGCACGGCGCGACCCTCAATGGCAGGCTCGACAATGCGGCTCTGAAAAATGTCCCAGCCAGTCACGAATGATCTTCAGCTTGCTCAACATGGCCAACGCCGTTCGGCCTCTGCTGCGAGGCTCGAATGACCGGCAGACCAGACTCAACTTCCTGCCCGTGTCGCGCGATGACGCCCTCACCCACGCCCACGTCCAGCGCAACACCACGCCCACCGCCACCGTCGCGACACGCCGGGCCTCGCGCGCCGGGCCTCTGCTTGCGCTTGCAGACAACGACAAGCCCGTCCTCCAGACCTCGCCCGACACGCCCGACACGCCCAACACGCCCGCCGCCCGCACCACGAGCAGAAAGCGGCCTGCCACAGAGGTCGACCCAGACCAGCCCGACTCACGACCGCCCACCAAGATCACCGTCACACAGCCCCACGGCGACCACCTGTCGATTCCCAACCGTGTTTCCGTGCCCCTGCGCCTCGACGCCGCCCATGTCCCCTTGCCAGCCTCGACGCCGCGGCCAGCCAGCGCCGGCAAGCTGACTGCCTCGACCCCAGCCGTCCCCGCCCCTACCTCGACCGCCTCCTCGACCGACAAGAGGAGCTTGCGGAGCCACGACGGTGGTTCGCGCCTCAAGAGCCATCTAGCCATTTACTTTTACAACTACGACGACATCATCGCAGGCGTCTCCCACGACGACGACGGTAAGGCTTGCCGTCCCCGTGTCGCTCTGCGTGCTGGCTGACGTCGCATACAGAATTCCTTGCTCTCGACACGCCCATCTACATTGTCGACGAGCCCGTCAAGAGCAACCCCCCTACCCCCACCACACCACAGCCCGAGCGCAACTCACTGAGCCCAGCCCGCTCAAGAAGAGTGAGACCCGCATCACCGGCTTCGCCTTCGCGCCATGGCTCCGATGCGGCCATACCCCCCGCCCAATCCTCCACCTCTTTCCAGGTCCTCGACTATGCCACCATAACCAATGCCATCCACCACGAGCATGGCCAAGACCCCCTCGCCGACTCGGTCTATTTCACCCAGCACCGGCGCGCCGAGCGCAAGGAGAAGCAACTGCGCAACATTGAAAAAGAGCGCGCTATGCACGAAAAAGTGCAACTGGAGCGTCTGCTTGACGGCCTACAGGGGCCAGACTGGCTCAAGGTCATGGGCATAACAGGCGTCACAGACGGCGAGAGGAAGGATTGGGAGGCGAAGCGTGACTACTTTATCAGGGAAGTAGAAGCGCTAGTCGACAAGTTCCGCGTATGGAAAGAAGAAGAGAAACGGCTACGCGCGGATAAGGAAGCCGCTCTAGCCTCGAAAGAAGAAGAGGAAGAAGACGACGACGACGACGATGACGAAGAAGAAGCAGACGGCGACGACGACACGGAGGAATCCGACAGTTCTGTTGCAAACACACGAGACGCACCTCCCCCACGACATCAACCCAAGGAGCCAGAACCTCCCAAACCCAGACGGCCGCCTCGCCCCCACGGCTTCCTCCTTCCCCTCGTCCCACCCGAGCCGGCAGCAGCCTTCCAGTCCTTTTACGCCAAACCTCACCTCCGCGCTGCAGCACTAGGCAAGCACCGCCACGGCCGCAACGCCAGTGCCTTTGGCCAGCCCATTCCCGAGTTTGCAGAAAAGGAATTCCAACTGCCCCACGACTTTATCGATCCTCAGTTCCTACGCGACAATGCGAGACAGAGGCGAAGAAGAAAGCGCGAAAGTGGAGTTGGCGGTGCTACTGCTGCTGCTGCTCCAAATACGACTTGTGCATCGAATTCACAGTAGTACTCACTCCTCTTCTCTCTTTCTTTCTTTTCTCTCTCTCTTTATCCTTTTCCCTCTAGAGAGATTCCTTCTCTTCTTCTTCTTCTTCTTCTTCTTCTTCTTCGTTCATCGTCTCCGCTATACCCTTTATCTAAAATTCACACATAGCTCCGAGCCGCCATGCATCCCACTTTCCGTGCCAAGTCAAAAATCAGGGCGTACAATTTCCACATGGGACCCAGGCGCCTTGTTCTCGGCTGGTCTTGTTCTTGTTCTTGTTTTGTCTCGTCCTGTCCTTGTTGTTTTTGTGGTTGTTGTTGTTGTTTTCCTCTTGCTGTTCTTCATTTACTATGCATGTATCGGGTTCCGGGTTAGGCAAAGGGAAGGCGACGACGACGACGACGACGACGAGGAAGGGAGGGGGGGGAGGGTTTTGCTTTCTCTCGGACCAATGCGTCGTCGTCATTGTGTATACATAGATAGGAGTTGGTACGTAGTGGGCTTTGTTGCCTGATCAATCCATCACGCAAAGCAAGTAACCATGTATTGCGCAATTGGCATGAGTGGAGCGAGATGGTGGGTTTGGATTGTGTGATTCCATGGTCATCACTACGTGACCATGATGGGGGTGACGGATGGGAGCCGACGGTGCAACTCGACTCATCCCACTGCTTCCTTCCTACTATCCGCCTCAATTATCTACAACGAAAAGACAAGGAACACAAATTCCTCAACTCCTCCACCACATGGAAAAACAAAGTCGGATGCAAATCCTGGCCCGAAAACGAGCAAGATAGCCATCCATATACACCAGGTTTCTAGGACCAGCGCCGAGCAATGCCGCTCCCAGATGCTTGTTCCCCCTTTCCCTAAACGCCAAAAACAATTGCCCTCAGGAAACGCATGGGGGAAAAAAAGAGAACCCAATGCAGTTCAAACGCTGGCCTCTGTACTGCCGTCATCAAGGTCGTCAGCGTGCGCTCCACCCACTTCGTCATCGCTGTCGTCGTCGTCGTCGTCTTCCCCTTTGTCTTGATCAGAAGTGTTATCATCTTCGTCATCGCCTTGTTCATTTTCCTCGTCATCATCACTGTCGTCATCGTCATCATCGTTCTCCTCCTCCTCCTCCTCCTCCTCGTCATCTTCGTCGTCGTCATCTTCATCCTTTTCCACAGGCATGCCAGGAACCGGTCGCCATTGCACATAATCATGCTCAACCCATCGTTTACTGCGTGGCAGAACATACGGATCAAATGGAAAGTAGGCATCCATCAAAAACGCTTCCTCTCCCTTCTTGCCTGTCAGAGCCGTCTCCCGGCCGCCTATGCCGGTGAGATAGCTGCTGGCAAGACTGCGGGCAAGGCGTACACGCTTGTTCGTCTCCACCAGTGTATCGACGTAGGTGAAGCGGAGGTGCTTGGCAATCCGGCCAAACTGCTTGACAATGTCTGGGGCGCATATCCGGAGCGGATTGAGCTTGCAGAAAATGTTGCGGCGTACAATTTCGAGCGTCGACCGATGCCATTCAAAGTCGCCCTCGTGATACATGATGTCGGCGTCGGTGGGTGGTGAGCCGTCGGGCGTGACGATGAGGTCGCGCCATCGGAAGCAAAAGGCGTAAAGCAGTGCTTGCGCAATGGCATAGTAGGTGCCATAGCGCCGTAGGTCAGGTCCTGTGCATTTTGGCTCGTGCAGCATACGCAAACGCTCGAGCTGCGAGCACAAAAGGTCAAAGACGTTGCGCACAACAAAGCCGGGAACGTGTGCGCCGCGGGCAATGTACGAGGCAAGGTAGGCGCATGCTGATGCTCGGAGTAGTGGAGGCCGATTGGAGTCAATGGCCAGATGGGAGCAGGTATCGACGAAGCGCTCCATGAAATCCGTCGACAGTTGGCTAAAGTGGAAGAGGATAAACTGCGTGTGCCGCGATCGGTATGTCGGAATGATGATGGATTGGAACTGTGCAATGAGAGACTGGTAGGTGCGGTCCATCTCCAAAAGGTCGCCCTTCTCGAAGATGGAGTCATAGTAGGCAAACTGGACGTCCATGACGACATCGAGCTTGAGCATGGTGTCCTTGATGTCCTTGAGTCGCTGCTCTTCGGGCTCGAGACTTTCCTGACTCAAGACAGAGCCATCGTCACTCATGTCGTCGTCGTCGTCATCTTCTTCGTTGTGGATGGCGTCGCCCACAAGCCGCTCCTCTAGATCGTCGTCTATGTCTTCCATGTCCATTTGCATCTGCGCGTCGATCTTGCATAGCTTGTCTGTGACTAGCGTGAGGACCTCGCCTCGGATCTCTGGGGCATATTCGGTGACTTGGTAGATGTTCCGAATGTACTCAGCGTGCTTCTTAGCACTCTCATTGGAAAAGGGAAACGTGCTGGCAATGATGGGGGCCAAGTAGGAGCTGATCATGGGAGTGTATCGAAGTATCAAAACCAGAGTTTCGTGGACGCGTGACAGGAGGCGAACTCGCTGGATTGGGGGGTCGTCGTGCTGCCTAGCGTTTACTGACGGTAGGTCGAGGAACATGTCGACAAGCATCTGCAGCACAGTCGACACGTAGCCAGACTGTACGGAGAGCAAGGAGCGCAGGAAATTGCGGTAGGAGCGCACAAAGTCTTCATTGCGGGCGACCCAACTGCAGTCGATGACGGCATGGACCAGACCTTTACAGTTGTGGTCAAGCTGCGGCGTGTGGCCAGTGAGGGCAACGAGGTACTTTTGGAGGAGTTGCGAGGATGGCGCATTGGCAGAGGTGGGTGCCTCCCTGAAGAGGGCTCGGAGTCCATCGTATGCTGCCTTCTGGCCTGTGGCGTGCTTCTCCATGGCCCGACGCACCTCCTCCCCCACCAGCTCCGCGCTCTTCTCATTGTACCCGCGCAGTACATGCACGTCGACTTCGGGGTGGAACGTGACTCTGCGCTTTTTCGACTGGCCCGAGGCTGTGGTCTCGGCGTCGGACGAGTGGTCGGATTGTTTGCGTTTGAGGCTACTGCCACCCGCGCCTGGGGTGACGACGAGCGGCGAGTGGGGATTCGAGGCAAGTGAAACCATGGCGACTACAAAGCGACTGGCACAAGCCTTCACATTGGAGCTGAAGACAGTGTATGCAGCGCGTGTATACTTGGCGTGTGCTGGCAAGAAAAAGTACAGCGAGGGGCGGGGGTGGTGGTGAATGCACGCGACTGCGGTTAGGCCCGAGAGAATTTCAGCGGGTCGATTGATTATATAAGCACAGACTAAGCGCATAGCGCATAGCGCATAGCACCATGGTCCAGTGAGCGACTGATACATGATGATTGTGTCGTCTTATCCACGCAGAACATTACATTTCACCGCACTGGGCAATGACAATGTCCTGCACAGGCTTCCCCTCTGGGTTTGCGAGGGTCCGCGTATTCTCAATCTTGGTCACTACATCCATGCCCTCTATGACATTGCCGAATACTACGTGCTTTCCATTCAGATGAGGAGTACCGTTCTTGGCGGTGATGATGAAGAACTGGCAGCCATTTGTATTGGGCCCGCTGTTCTGTGCAGTGTTAGCGCTACGTGGTTTCCGATGATGCACACACACACACACAACTTACTGCCATTGACAGCAGACCAGGCTTGTCGTGCTGCAGGGTGAAGTTCTCATCAGCAAACTTGTCTGTGCCGTAAATGGTCCTCGAGCCTGTGCCGTTGCCGTTGATGAAGTCTCCGCCTTGGACCATGAAGCCTCTGATCTAGTGCAGTTAGTAATGCGGTAAGCAAGCACGGATGCAAACGTGCATGCAAACGCGCAAAGCGAAACATACGACACGATGAAACTTGCAGCCCTTGTAGCCCTGGGGCTGTCCGCGATTGTTCTTGGTTTCGCCAGTGCAGAACTGGCGGAAATTCTCGGCAGTCTTTGGAACGACATGCTTGAATAGCTCCATCTTGATTCTGCCCAGCTTCTCGCCTGGGTGCTTATGTCAGTCATTCTGCCGCGAGGGCGGAGGATGCATGCAGCTGGACAAGGGCGACGCGGGCCAAGGGGTGGAGGCATACCTCCTAGGGTGATGTCGAAGAAGACGACTGGATTGGGCTCGGTAGTGTCTGCCATTGCAATTGGCGGGAGCAGAGAAGAGAGACGGGTGTGCAGATGTAGCAGAGTAGGTATGGTGCGGTGCGGTGCGGTGCGGTGCAGTACCGACGCAGCTAGCGCTGGGGACGACTCCACCCGCAATAGCTCCAGCCGGCTGCAGGGATGTCGGCCTGGATGGGCAACCATCACGCCTGCGTGCAAAGGCGCGGGCTGCAGCTTGCACCTGGCCAGATGAGGGTGCAGCAGCACGTCGACGTTGTCAAGGCGAGGCTGTGGCTGGCGTGCATGTGGGTGCCGGCCATGTGCTGGATTGGAAATGGCACCTGCATGCGACATTAACGCAGGGTTTGGGTGCGCAGTGCATCTGCATTGACGAACCACGGAAATACGCATGGCACGGCCGACGTCCACTGCCGGCAGCAGGCTGTTGCTGCACGCAGGGGAGTGTGTGCATCGACGAGAAGACACAAACGCCCTCTGTCTTGGGACAGGCGGGCGGAGGGTTACGAGTGCGAGTACAGTGCTGGATACCAGTGCCCATGCCAGTGCCCATGCCAGTGCCAGTGCCAGTGCCAGTGCTGGATGCCGGGAGTGGGTGTGACCGGCATGCTTGGCACCTGCCCTCTGCATTAGCGACCTCTCTTGCGGCCTTTATCCGCCTGCCATAAGCCTCGCCCTCCCCAAGCGCCACGCCCGGCCGACGGTCCTATTCACTGTCTGCTGTCCCTTCCATCCTCAGCCCCAGCCTCTGCACCTCGCCAACCACCACCGCCTGTCCCCCGCGCCCTCTGCATCGCATGGCCGACTCAGCTCTGCTCCCCATTCACCCTCACAGCTTCAGTTGCGCCGCCTCGCTGTAGCCGCCTCTGTCGCCACCGCGCGCCCTTGCTGCTGCCGTCACCACCGCCCACCCTCTCCACCTTTCTCTCCCCGCAACATCGCATTCCCGGCCCCACTGCATCGCCTGGAGAAAAAACGCGCCTCGGTCCTGTGCTAACACTTGCATCCGGTGAAGTGCCCTTCCAATCTCGCTGACCACCTCCCCTCGGCCTCTGCACGGCCATAATCCACGCCTACTCATGCGACACTAAATCTCTTCGCACCTCACAATGTCCACCACTGCCGTCTTCCCCAGCCAGCCCAGCCCGACTGGGGTGCCCGGCCGTGACAGTAGCGATGACAATGGCGGAGGTGGTGGTCCCACCAGTTCGCCGCTGCTTTTCTTTGTCGCCCTCGGTTTCGGTGTCGTTTTCACGAACCTATGGTAGGCCCCGCCCACTGACAGCATTCGCCTCCACCCATCTGACATGTCCACCAGGATCATTGTAGGCGTCAAGTACTGCTTCCGCTACAACCGTCGACGCGCGGCCCAAACTGCCGCCAGTACGGAGATTGATATGGCCAACATGC
Source organism: Bipolaris gigantea (assembly GCA_030558545.1). NCBI lineage: Eukaryota > Fungi > Ascomycota > Dothideomycetes > Pleosporales > Pleosporaceae > Bipolaris > Bipolaris gigantea. The sequence goes on from JALPSE010000016.1 coordinate 15,590, forward strand.
CTCGCCCCCACCGACGGAGGCGGGAAAAGAAACTAATGACCATGGACGAAGTCAATGAGCGCTTCCCACTGACCAAGTACAAGCAATGGAAATCAAGCCGTGAAACCGAGGGGCTGCCATCCAACGGCGGCATTGCAACAGCACCCCAGAGCAGAGCGGCGAGCATCAAGGATGTTGAAGTTGCCACCACCTCCCAGGACGAGGGACCGGGGCCTCGAACAGAGACCGCGCTTTCCATGGCCCGCAGCCATCATGCTGCCCACAACTCGACTTCACAGCAAACAGCGTCTCCAAGATCGAGCGTTGAAAGCACAAAAGGCGAGAAGATGCACGACTCCGATAAGCACATGGAAAAGGACAGTCCGGCCCCAGTAAACCCAAAAGAGAGCCTAGAACATGGTCTTGCACCCCAACCGACTGTGCACGAGGGTGACGATGACTCGGAGGATGATGCCGATGACCCGATCCGCACCGCGACTGCACCAGAATTGCTCTCTGACCCTGGCGACACTTGCGCCATCTGCATAGATCTCCTAGAGGACGACGAAGATGTGAGAGGGCTAGCTTGCGGCCACGCCTTCCATGCTAGCTGTGTTGACCCATGGCTGACAAGTCGCCGCGCGTGCTGCCCGCTCTGCAAGGCTGACTACTACGTGCCCAAACCTCGCCCGGAAGGTGAAGCTGATCCTGCTACCGGCCGTCGTTCCGTTGCTAGTCCCAGATTCCCACAACAGGCTGTTTGGACATCAGCCAATCCTTTCTCCCGCACTCAAATACTGATCGTCAATGCCGATCCCAACCAACATCCTAGTCCCCAGCGCTTAGGACGACTTGGCTTGTCGAGCCGGCGTGGACACCCGGTTTCAATGGAATCACTCCAAGGCACCGCTCAGCCAGGACAGAGTTCCAGCTGGTTCTCACGAACGACACCCAGTCAACCACGTGCCCCCATGTTCTCGCGCTGGTTCAACCGTGACAGGAACGGTTCCAACAATGTAAATACTCCCACAGCCACCCAGCAGCCTACCCCAGGTCAGCTTGAAGCCGGCAATCGGTAGTTGTCATTGCCACGCCTTGCCGCAAGAACTCTGCTTTCGGTTCCCGATTTCTCACGTCTCTTTACGAATACGCTCCTGGGGGGGGGGGGGGGGGGGGGGGGGGGGGGGGGGGGGGGGGGGGGGGGGGGGGGGGGGGGGGGGGGGGGGGGGGGGGGGGGGGGGGGGGGG
>JALPSE010000016.1:16897-28834 GCA_030558545.1 Bipolaris gigantea
CTCTCTGCTCCTCTAATGCAGGCATTTTCACTCTTCTGGTCCCAGAGCCACCAAGCACATGAGAACATGTTCCCTGGGCCGTTTATCTAGTTTACTGCATAGTAGGTCTCCCAGGATATATTGGGAACACAGCATCTCGGCGGCCTCTGTTTGTTTGTTTTCTCGTTTTTTTTTCGCGTCTTGGCTTTGGGAGTGTGGGGAGGCAAGCAGATGGGGATAAGACAAGAGGAAGCAGGCTTGCGGCTATAATGTCATTGTAATGCGCCACTGGATCGATGTCGTATATATACATACACACATACATACAAACACCCACACCCACGCGTCCAAGGAGGGGAACTGCCAGCGAACCAAGTGGAGGACTAGTGTTTTTTTTTCTCCCCTTTCGGATCTTATATCCCCTGTCTAGTGTACCTTGGCAGCCGAAAAGGCATAGGATCGATTTCCAAGCGTTTTGGGCCAAACTCCAATCTGGTACACATTAATGCATTACTCGTGGGTTTGTACATGTGTTTTCCATAAATGCCCATTAGTAGCATAGAGTGCGAATCCGAGCAAGAGAAAAGGAGGAGGAGGAGGAGGAGGAGGAAAAGGAGAAGGAGCAAACCCCTTTGGCAACCACCAAAAGCCCAGAAAGCCAAGAGAGAGAGACACACACACACACACCAAAGGTTGCACGGCTCCTTGGTTCTCCAAACGCTCATAGTCAATATTTAATACTTCGTCCTCTCAAAGAGCCAAGCACGCCATTACACCTCCCGAAGTCTCGCCGTGTTGTTCCTCGTCTCCTCATCCTCCTCATCCTCCTCAGCGTCTCCTACGTCCTGCAACCGCATGGCCCGCAGCAAATCTCTACCCGCCCTTGTACCGTCCCTCAGCTCCATGGCGCTCTTGAGCAGCATGTCCTGCATAATGCGTGCATCCACATCCACGCCCAGCAATGCTTCCACGTCTGGGCCCCTTGGAATGGGAAAGTCGACAAGCGGTTTGCCATTCGGTCCTACGCTGACCGTTGTGCTCTTGCGGTAGTTGCTCTGCTGCTGCTGCTGCTGCTGCTGCTGATGGTCGTGGTCAAACTCGGACGAGGAAGAATACGGGTTATATATGTCGTCCGTGTCCGAGTCAGGCGCGTAGGTAGTCGATGTCAACGACGTCGACGTCGAGTCGTTTCTGCGAGCTGGCCGGAGCCCAACACTGCCATAGCTTCGCTGCGGCGGTGGCGCGAGATTTAGCCGCTCAAACGCATCCCAGAGCTCATCGACGTCTTCTTCTTCCAGTGAAGTGTCCGTCATTACGCTCATAGGGGGGGATTGGTCATCGCTGCTCACCCCATACGCCATGTTATGCGACCAACCATCCCAAATCACTTGCTGTGAGCGCTGGTTACTTCGGTGATATTGCGCCCCTCCAAAGTGGTTGGGTCCTGGCTTAGACGGCGCGTGCACCTGACTTGCTGAGCTTACGCCCCGCAGGTGCAAGGCTGTGTGGTGCAAGTCTTGGCTCGTTGGCTGGCCTTGTTCATCATACTGCTGAGGTGTCAACAGGCCTGGCACTGCGTGATTAGGCTCAGATTGCGACTTCGTATGGAACGATGCGCGATGGTTGTTCTGCGAGAGCTGAACCTGGTCCTCAAGGTTGAAAGGATTGTCGTTAATACGCTCTGCTCCTGCCGTGTTTGTCTCAGAACCTGACGTAGGCGGACGGTAGTCTTGCACCATAGCCATGTCCAGGTCGATCATGGATGAACGAAGCGGTGATCCAGGTGCAGAGCTGATCATCTCGGGGTAGTCATCTATAGGCGCCAGCGCCGTAGTTTGTGCGTGTCGCAGACTAGGACGGAAGTTGGAGTTGAAGGTCGGCGATGAAGCATCTGCTCTGTTGAATTTGCCAAACTGTGGCTCTTGCGGACTGCCCAGATCGAATGTCCATTCTTCAGTTTTTCGCTTATCGTTCATCTTAGGGAATGTCCAGTCCTGAGTTTTACGATTGTCGTCCATCTTAGGAAATGTCCATTCCTTTGTTTCTCGCCGACGGGATATGCGGTTTGACGCACGGTTCCTAGGAGCCTCATTATTCGCTTCGGCCATGGCCGCGTCAAACGTCCATTCCACTGTACGTCGATTTGGTTTCTGGGGCTGAGCTGGAAACGACCATTCCATCGTCTTACGGTTGGGTTGCTCGGCAGGAAATGACCACTCCATTGTCTTCCGATTCGGCTGTTCAGACGGGAAGGACCATTCCATTGTCTTCCGGTTCGGATCGTCATTCATGCTTGGGAATGTCCAGTCTTTTGTTGCTCGCTTTGTCAGTTCGTCTTCTTCGTTAAAGGCATCTCGAAGTTCCTCCTCTTCCAGCTCGCGCAGAAGGCTCTTCATGCGATTTGCCCGAATGGTTGGCACTCCTCCTAGATCAATACTTGGCACCTCATCTGCTGAGGGCATGGAAAAGTCCAAGTCAATAACAGTCTCACGATTGGGTGCCCCGGGATTGAAATCACGCAAGATCAGATCTGAAGGTGGCCGGCCGTTGGGAGGATCTGGCGCATCAACTGCGCTGTACCGATATGGTGTTGTGTTTGTGTCGAAGAGCTTATTCAAGCGTTTCTGCCCCCTCACAATGGACTCTTCCTTGAACCTCGCCTGCAATTGTTCAAAACGGCCCAGGGGCTGTCCTGATGCTGTGGCAAATGGGTCCGTGAATTGCGTTGCATGCTCTTGCTCAAACTCTTCGGAAGTACTGAAAGACCAGTCATCGTCGTCGTCATCCTCGGCCTCAGGGGCCAAGGGATCAGGTGCCTGCGCGCCATACGGATTGAACAGCGACTGGCGAGTTCCACCCTGTTGCTCCCAGATGTAATACTCCTCGACCAGCTTGATGAGTGACACAGTCGGATACATCTTGGTGGTATCAGCAAGGTAAGGGTGCTCAAGAATCTGGTCTGGAGTAGGACGATCTCGCGGCTCAGGCTTGAAGACAAAAGCAAGGAAGTCTTTCAGCTCTTGAGAGAAACGGTCTCCTTCAAGCTGAGGGACTCCAGCCGTTGGCAGATCAAAGTGCCCGATCTTATGGTGTGGCGGGAAGCCGCAAGCCATCTCGTACACAGTACAGCCATATGCCCAGATGTCAACTTCGCTGCCGTAAGAAATCTCCCGTGGCTGAAGCAAGCTGTGTGGGTCGGCATCCTTTACCCACTCTCTTTGAAGTTCAGGGGCCATCCAGAAGGGTGTGCCGACAATGGTCGACCGCTTTGATCTTTCAGGCTCTAATGTGTTGGAGACACCGAAATCACATAATTGTACTCGGCCGTCCTCGAGAATGAGAACGTTGTTAGCTACAATTTGGTCAGCATTTGCTGTACACCCCCAAGATGCTATACTCACACTTTAGATCTCGATGCAGCACACCCGCTTCGTGTATATACTTGAGGCCTTGTGCTAGCTCACGGGCGATAGGTATGATGAATTTCTCAGCCAGTCCAGGGCCTGGATCCTTGCTCATGGCAGTGGGCTTCATCAAGGTATTCACACTACCACCACTCGCGTATTCGCTGATGATCCACAATTCGTTGTGAACAGGCCTTGCTTCCTCGATGATGTTGACATATGGTCTTGCTTTACTATCTCTCAGCTGCTGCAGAATATCAATCTCTTTCAGGGTGTCTTGAAGATTCTTGTGTGTCATCTCCTCGTAGTCGACCTTGTCAATTTCGATAATTTTGATAGCAACCAGGGCACCAGTGTTGCGGCTCTTTCTTGGCAATGTTAGCGCACGTTCCTGGTGTCGCGTTGAGATACCCACCCTTTGTACACACGGCCGTATGCACCCTTGCCGATAAGCTCGTAGAAGTCATATGGCGGAGGCTCTTCGCCACTTCGTTTTGCCCTCTCGGTAACCAGTGCCTCCATGTCCCTGGCTTGTTGCATAGCGCGTCCCTTGGTACCACCCATGTTGGGCGGTTGCAGTCTTACAGGTTCCATTCCTATTGAGTATTTGTATGATTGGTCTTGTTCTACAACTCCCGTCGTACAGCTTTCGTAAGGCTCAAAAGGCGATTCCGCTATGCGTTCCAATGGACTTTCTACCAATGTGCTTGTCGTACTCTCAAAACTGGTGGTAATGGGCAGCGGTAGAGGCGGATAGCCGGTCGACGGCACACGTCTACAAGGAGAATTATAACTAGTAGGGTCCGAGGCAGAATGCGAGTGCTTTGATGAGGGAGTGGAGTAAGAGGGTCTGGAAGTGCCCGGGTTCGACTGCGCGGCAGGTCTATTTGGTACTAGGGCGTATGGTGTCGGTGTGGGCGGACACAACGGACTTCTGACATCCAATATAGGGCCAGATATCTCGCGTCTGTCAATCGAAGGTGTGCGAGAAGAGCGCAAGGAGCGTGAGGAGCGTGAGGAGCGGAAAGATGAGTCCCTTCGGCCTTTGATTGAGTCGGTTAGCTTCTGCCATGAGAAGGGGCGATCTGATCGAGTCTTTGGAGCAGGCGTCTGCTTTCCCAGCGACCGAGGCGGGGTGACCTCGCCCACTGGAATGAGGTGGTCCCCATCGCTGACCGACCGCTTGAGCTTGACGACGGCCTCGCGGTCCAGCATGGTTGCGTGGGTTGAGACTAGCGCGTTGTTTGGGGCATAAGAGAAATCACACTCACGAGTTTGTTATGATGCTTGAAGGTCACTACCAGAAGTGAAGGCCGTTCATGGCAGGCAGGCCGCGTGCGGTGAGGGTGAGTGTTCGTCTGGGATTCACACCTCCGCACTGCGGGGCGTGGCTTGGGTCTAACAACGAGACACGATTACAAAAAGAGGAAGCAGAGGGAACGAAGATAGACACGCGAAAGCTGCGAAACGAATAGGTGCTTTTGTGCAAAAGGATGCGATGGCGACGCCATCTGTCAGGTGTGCGACCCCGAGTGTTGAACATTCGAAACAAGGATCCAGGGTCTCGACTACTGCTGATTACGCTAAAGCAACCTTAAATCCATCTGGGGAAAGCGCAACCCCACCTCACCGTCCCTGACATCATCTGCGCCACATGTGCGCCGCCATCTACAGCTGATCTGCCAACTTTCCATGGTCTTATGGATAGGCACGACATGCTCCCTAACCATCTCCTCATCTATCGACTATCCCATCTAGCACCCGAATGATCCCAAGAGGCTTCATCGCATCAAGACAACTACAGGAAACTGCGAACCGATCCCAACATGGTCTCTCAACCCATTGGTTCAAAGAAGACGCCCGTTACGTCCACAGCGAAGAAGACACCAGTGAAGAGCTCGGCAAAGAAGGCGCCTGTCAAGGCCCCAGCTGTTCAGCCACCCAAGAAGCCAGTGGCCACAACCCAGAAGAAGCCAGTACCTACCACGGCACTCAAGAAGACCGCAACAGCAGTCGGACAAAAGAAGCCTCTCCCAGCCTCAGCAAAGAAACCAATCCCGCAACCCCGGCAGCAAGGCTGGCTTAGCAAGGGCCTCAGCGCTGCACAATCCGGAATCGGCGGTGCAGTCGGCGCAGCCACCGCTGGTATCAGCAATGCTGCTGGCGCCGTTGTAACGGCTGCAGGCAGTGGGGTTGCTGGAGCAGGTAGGGGAGCAGGGGCAAGGTAATCCTACAACAGTTACAATGTCCAGTATTTCGCTAATCATACGCAGCATCACAAACACATCCCGTACCTGGGGCGATATGGTCCGCGAATACGGCAACTCACTAAAGGACATGACCGGTGCTACAGGCAGTCGATCCACTACGCACAAGAACCCTCTTGGTTTGAGCACGAGTGGGGCGGGGGCTATGGCGTCCATGGCGAGTAGGCCCGGTGTGCCTGGTCTTTCTGGAGGCTCGGCTAGGACTGGTACGGCCAGTAATCCATTGGGCCTGTAGAGCCAGAGGAGAGTGCTTTCGTTTGCGTTCAAAGTTTCTCACGCATGAAAGTGGGTTCGCTGGGCTTGGATATACATAGTAGGTTTTGTTTATTGTGTAGTTCACTATTAGGTTGTACCATCAGAAGGCTAGTACGTTAAGCGGTTGGTTCCAAATAAAAGCGAGCTCCACGTGTGACAACAAGTGGTAGCTCCAGCTCACTCGAGATGCAATCAATGTAGGATGTGTTGTTCATTAGAGAATAGACAGAGGCGCGCCTGCATTTCAAACATGATGAACACGGCTGCTGTACATCACCTTGACGATAGCTACTTGAAATTCTCATCCATATCGACATGTCAGCAAGAGTCCGAGCTACTCAGTCAACACCAACAAAACAGCGGGAATCCACATGCCAGCAAATAACTCGAGTAGTATCTTGATTCACGCTAGCGGCCAGCCAAACACCAAGAGGTATCACTTAATCGTGCAATGAGCCTTCCAAAACAAACACGCACGACCTGCCCCTAGCCCCTTTCCACGTCGTGAACGTACAGTCTAACAAAAGTGCGATATACATGGCCTTGTGTGTTTTCTCTCAATGGCATTCAAGACATTAACAAACAAAAAAAGGAGAAAGGAAACATGAAAATTGTGATAGCGAACCCGAGGGGGGGGAAAAAAAACCTCGCTCCATTGGAGTGCTACAAGTGTGTGAAGAGAGACACCGACTGACCGAACAGAAACAAGCAAGCCTGCAAGAAAATAAGAGAAATGAAACACACCATCAGATGAGGAAACAATAACAAGACACGACATGCAGCGACGTCCCCATCTCCATGAATTCGTGCCTTGACATATTTTGCCTCTTTTGGCTAGCCCCGCTAGTTGATGCTTGAACAGAAAAAGAAGAAGAAGAAGAAGAGGGAGGAAGAGAGAGAGAGAGAAAGAAAAACGTACACATATACGCAAGTGTGTTGTGAAAGGAATGACGCCGCCCAATGAGACTTTGGTACAAAGACTGGAGAAGAAATTACTAACACAGATCAATTCAGAACAATGGGTGAAATGCACGTCGTATTTTCTTCACCGCCCAAATAGACCGCTGCCAACGCTGATTGTACCAAGGCCATTACGCTGGGCCATTGGCGCTCGTGCTGCATCTGGTCGAGCTGGACCGGCCTGACCGGGTGCAGCACCGGGCGCTGAGTTCATTGGCCGCATACCATTACCACCCCAGCGTTGACCAGTGTGCTCGTGGGGCAAATCTATGTGCTGTGCCACGGGGCTTGACATCATACCGTATGTTTCCCGGCTCAAGACGCCCATGTTGCCGCGAGGATCAGAGCCAGACACGTCCCCGTATGCTGAGTGACCGGAGGGTGCACGCTTGATGTGCAGAACCGGTGATTCAGCATCGCCTAGGAGACCATTGGTGTGGTGGGCGTTGGATGAAGGAGGATTAGAGTTTGCTTCGATTGTGGAAGCAGAACCGTTTGGAGCGCCAAGGTCAACCATGCGACGTTGGCCAGCTGGAGTCTGATAGTTGGGTACGCGAGACGGTCCAAGAGGGTAGCGGCTCTCTTGTTGATGTGAGGGATGCCGTGGGTTGGCCCATGGTGTACTTTCCAAGAATTGTTCTTCCGCGGCTGCTTCGTCTGCTGTTGTAGTTCTGTTGTAGGTGCGAAATGATGGGGGTGGAGCCGGAGCACGAGTCGCAATCTGCAGCGTCGAATCAGCTGCAAGTTCTCAACCAGTTGCATTCAGCCACTCACCTTCATTGCTCGAAGATCTTCATCGATTTCCGACGGTTTCGCAGCACTAATGTCTGGAGCAGCTGGGAAGCCAACGTACTTGGCAACGCCTGACAGTACTGAGACCTCGAGATTGTACGCTGCCTGGTGCCTTATTTGATCTGACCGCTTCTCTGGCAGTCGCACCATGTATTCAGTCTCGTCACAGCCAAGCTGTCGTCTGCCGCGCTGCAATTCGAACACCCGCTGGTTGCACTCTTCGAGTATTTCTTCTCGTATATGCCGCACCGTCTGGAAGTACTGACTGTGCATCTGATGCCGTTCCGCTGCTGTTATTATCTCGAGGTTCTTCTGCTTGTATTCCAATAGCCTTGTCTCGTAGGCGATCTTATCTGCGCGCCGATCGTCTATGCATTTGATCATTGCGACATACTCAGGGTGCACACAGTTGGGTTGCTTGAGCATCTCGAGCTCCCGCTCGAGCTGTGCTATTTGTTCGTCACAAAGTCTGATTGCAGTCAGTACTAATTCCATCTAACCAAGAGGCCAGGAAACCACTCACTTCTCCCTGAAGAGCTTGAACTTCTTTTCAATCTTTGCGAGTTCGTCAATGGCAGCCTTCTTCTTGGCGACTTCCTCATCTAGGATTCCGCTGTCTTCTTCTTCGGGGTCGCATTCAGCCTCGCCGTCTTGTGGCTCAGCAGCCGCAAAAGGTTCAGTACAGGCATAACCAGGGTCCTCTGTCTTTCGTTTGCCTCTTCTGCCACCTTTCCGTGGTCTGGTGTGCTTTGCTACGGTTGCCATTTGATTGACGGTTTGTGCAGCGATGTTAGCTTGGCGTTCTTCAAGTTCCATTTCCTCGCGCGCAAGCACAGAGAGACTCTCTTCAGCGTTGTCGAGCTCCTCATCCGCGTCCATACGGCCCTGTCTATTGGCTGCGGCATCCGCTAGGCCATCAAGCGCCGAGATTCTTGCAGGCTCGCTCCTCTTTCGCAATGGTTCTTCCCCGTCTTGCTCGCCAACAGGGCTCCTTTCAGCACTCGGTCTTTTTCGTTTCTTGCCCGTGTGCTCTAGGCTAGCAGCCTCTGCCGTCGCAATAAGCGACAAGGAATGTAGAGGGTTGTCTGATGTAGCTGCTGTATCAATAGTTGCCTCATCTGTACCAGCAGAGGGTGTAGGAGGGGCAGACTCGTCGTCTTGCATAGTTTTAGAGTGTGCGAGTTTGCTGGGGGTTCGTGTGTAAACCGGCTCGGATAGCAAGGATGTCTCAGGGACTGTTCGGGTCAGTTTTCGTGGAGTACTGTCTAGGCGCTCTGTCTCGGCCTCTGAATCGTCTTCATCCACTTCTGCCGCCGGCGTCTGCCTCGGGGTGGGTTCAGATTGGTCGTCTGAAGCGTCTCCAAGCTCACTCAAGCTGCTGGAGCCGTTATCTGCGGCGTCATCAAAGCCGTTCGAAGCTTGCTCAGTAGACATTGTCTCTGCGATGGCTGCACTTGAGGCTTTCATGGTTGACAGCATCGCGGCCGCGATAGCGGTAGACTCCCCGGTGGCTGTCGACTCGTGTGAGGGGGAGGCGGTAGAGGAGGGGTTAGATGATCCCGTCGGGAGCGGTGACAGGGCGTCTGCGGGGATGAGTTAGATCGGGTGCATTTCGTGCGGTGGTGATATGAGGCGTGGCGGGAGAGGGAGGTTCGCGACTGTATTGTCGCCCCGGTTGACGCAAAGATCGACAATCTCTCGAGCGACCCAAGGACACGACCGACTGCGCAGAGCCGGCGAGATGGACCCGGTGGGTTATCGGGTTCAAAGCAAAAGATTGTATGACGTACTCTCTGGCTGCGCGACTGACTTGGTAAGATTGGGAGCTGTTCTTGATGTGCTCCGCCTGGTGTGATGGGGCGCGCTCATAGTGCGCCTGGGCCAGAAACCTCGTCAACTCGTGTCCAGTGCGGTGCGAGGATGTTGGATAGGATGCAGTTGGTGCCCGCGATGCAGGAAGGGCGCTATGGGGGGCAGCGGGCGGTAGGCGTGGGGAGCAGCCAAAAACACTGCTGCCGCTGTGGAGGACGTGGGCGCCGAGGGCGAGGGTACGTGCCGGGATGTATTTGGTGTCGGACCGGCCAAGGGCGCGGTAGTGTGGATAATGACGTGTGTGCAAACGCGAGACAGCGACTGGCATGAGTATATTGGCGGTAAATGCAGCAGAGCAGCTCTGTCGAGAGGGTGTAAACTGCGCCTTGAGGCGGGTCGACGGCCAAGAGAGGCCCTGAGAGTCTTGCGAATGACCGCACTCTCTTAGGGCGGGCGGTAAGGTTCTGCCGCTGAGTAGCCCGTTTGAGGCTAGCGTGTGTTCGAGGTGAAGCGTCTCCACCAAAACTTTTTGATGAGCTTGCTGCACAGCAACGTCGCAATCGCCGCCATGGGAAAATCAAAGGAGAAGTGCTCTGCAAAGCCCAGGTCGCCTAAGAAGAGTGCACCGTCTACCAATTCCTTCATCAAAGTCGACAAGACCGCGCTTGATCCCGCCCTAGCCTCGTTGTTTGCAAGCAGTGTGCGTTTACCACTACAAATGTCTACCCAAGCGCATGATTGCTGATTGAAATCTTCAGGCGGGACCAGTCCAGCCACCTCCAAAGTCTCGTTACCAGGCGCGCATACAGAAGCAAACGAGCGAAGAGTCGAGCGACGAGGAAGATGAGGGCGATGCCAACGATGCAGAACTAAGTTCGACATGTGGCAGTTTACCCTCGGATGACGATGAGGGCGAGGAGGATGAAGATGATGACGAGGACGAGGACATGGCGGATGCTAGTGACGGCGAAAAGCCCAAGAGCGATGCTATTCTCACAAAAGTGCGCGAATCGGGGCTGGACGGGACACAGGATAAGCAGAAGAAGCGGAAGCGGGGAAGCAGGGAGGAGATTGAGGATGCTTATATGCGGAAGCTAGCGCAGGAGGAAGAAAGGGAAGAGCAACAGAGGCAGAAAAAGCGCAAGACCAAGGAAGTTGTTAACGAGGATGAGGACGAGGACGATAAGTCATCTGAAGATGCCGAGGATGACGATGTTGAAGATGGCGACACCAAGGGAGACTCTGGTGAGGCCAAAAAAACCTTTACCATCCCCAAGCACGAATCACTCATGGAGGCAACTGATGGCAGCGCAGCAGAGGTGGAAAAGGCGGCCCGCACTGTCTTCCTTTCCAACGTGTCCAGCGAGTGCATCAACTCCAAGTCGGCAGAAAAGACGCTGAAGAAGCATCTCGAGTCCTTCATTGCTGATCTCGCAGACAACAACCCCCCACACAAGATTGAATCAATACGTTTCCGCTCTACAGCTTTCGGCAGCTCGCTGCCTAAGCGCGCTGCTTTCGCAAAGAAGGACATTATGGATGCAACAACAAAAAGCACAAATGCTTACGCAGTCTATACGACAAAGGTGGCCGCAAGAGAAGCCGTCAAGCGACTCAATGGCTCCCTCCTCCTCAATCGCCATGTACACGTGGATTCGGTCGCTCATCCAGCAAAGGTCGACCATCGCCGGTGCGTCTTTGTCGGTAATCTTCCTTTTGTAGATGATGAATCACAGATGCCCGTAGCCGAGGGCGAGAAGGCCAAGAAGAACAAGCCTTCGTCGGATGTCGAAGAGGGTCTATGGGTCCATCTGTCCAAATGCGGCACGATTGAAAGCGTGCGCGTGGTTCGCGATGCAAAGACCAGAGTAGGCAAGGGGTTCGCCTATGTACAATTCACAGACGAGAATGGGGTTGAGGCCGCCCTGCAGCTCAACGAGAAGAAGTTTCCACCCATGCTTCCCCGTAAGCTCCGCATCACGCGTTGCAAGGCTGAGAAGAAGAGCAAGGACAAAGCGCGCGGACCTCGGCCCTCGTCGCCAAAATCGCCCAAAGCAAGCGGCAAAGCGGGCTATAGACCCAAGTTGAGTGAAGAGCAGAAATCACTGCAGGGTCGCGCGCGCTCCATGTTGGGCAAAGTCGCAAAGGCGCAGACAAAGGAGGGCTTTGTATTTGAGGGGCACAGAGCGAGTGAGAAGCAGGGCAAGAGTGGGCTCAAGTTCAAGGGCAGCGGCGGAGGCAAGAAAAAGGGTCCAAACGGACGCAAGAGCAGGAGTGCGGGGTGGAAGAACTCTGGTGGGAAGAAGTAACATGGTTTCTTCTCCGGGCCTCTTCAGCGCCGTCTTCTTTTTTGCTTCTTCTTGCTTTTTCTTTGCGCCAACCGATTGCTGCGCAGCTTGTAGCCTTGGAAGGAAATTGTTGCTATGCACAATGTGCTTATCTATAGATATATATATATATATATATAT
>JALPSE010000016.1:35073-93491 GCA_030558545.1 Bipolaris gigantea
ATATTTGTTTGTCTTATACTCTCATGTTACCCCTGTTGTCATCATTGACGCCTTCCACACACCCACACACACACACATATACACAAATTGTCGTAGCAATGGAATGAGTGGAATGAGGGCTACAGGTATGGCGAGGTAGTCTGAGCGTATGGCACTCAGCTTCTGATGAGCCTGCTAGGGTCTTTGGCACTTTGCCATTGTTTTCAAATCTTGTCTCCGGACCTTCTGTATATCTCTTTTTATCTTTTCTCTTATGACTCGATACCCACATTCGCTACATGTTTGGCGAGGATACCCAAACTAACGGCCAGGAGAGCCAGTGGTTGTACTAGAAAGGGTCTCCTTCATCGGAAGAAAATCAATTCCTTTTTTTTTGCTTGATTGCCATGGTGCGCGATGTTTTCCTGGCAGTGAAGTGAAGTGATTAACAGTTTGTACGTTGCGTTAGGTTGAGGGTGTGCAACCGATCTGTCACAGAACTGTCAACATGTTGTTGCGGATCCAATTCCCGCGGGGATCTCTGTAATGGGCCTTGTACATATGCAACTACGCTATTAGTGGGGTCGATCTCCGGGATCCAGATGGATGTGTTGAGTCAGCAAGGCCGTTTTTTTTTTCGTCGACGCAGCTCACGAAAAGCTTGCAGCGTATGGTTGCCACAAAGATTGATTGGTCATTGCTAAGTAATTCAGTGCGGAATTGAGGTGCGGGATGCTGCATGCCGGGCAGGAACAGCCAGGGATGCTACGATAAGCATCCTTCTCGTGCCTTCCTTCCAAGTACGCAGTACAATATGTGTCTTCTGTCGCACCTTACTCCTGTCCGCCATTCTTCACAACAGCGACAAGATGACCAAGGACCCGCCCAGCCGCTCTTCCCCGGACGGGTCAATCCGAGAGGTTCAAGATGAAGAGCGAGAAGCCATCATTGGCGCCGAAAGGAGTGCACTTGAAGAGGAATGGCGCAACAGCATTCGCTTGAAGGTCGACCTTCGACTGTGCAGCATCGCAGGCCTCCTCTGCTCGCTCAATCTGCTTGACAGCGGTGTCATTTCCAGCGCGTCCGTTACTTCCATGCTCTACGACCTGGAGCTCCATGTCGGCAACAGATACTCCGTCTCCATCTTTATTTTTACCATTGCAAGCATTGCTTTTCAGCTACCGTCAACAATCGCTGTCAGGACATTCGGCCCGAGAATCTGGTTTTCCTTCATCACCTTCTGTTTTGGCATCATCACGCTTTGCACAGCCTTTGTGCAAACGTGGCGGCAGATGATTGCACTCCGCGTCTTGCTTGGTATGGCCATGTCCGGCATCTACCCAGGTCTGACCTATCTTATTTCCACATACTACACAAGAAGGGAGCAACAGCTCCGCTTTGCGCTGATGCAGAGCGGAGAAGTTATTGTGTTTGCAACCGGTGGCATTGTCAACTATGGCCTCAGCCAAATCAATGGCCAACAGTTGAAAGGCTGGTCTTACATGTTCCTCGTCCAGGGGAGTATCACCGCCTTCATTGGCATCCTGACATACTGGTGGATGGTCGACTTTCCAGAACAAGCACATAAATCCTTCTGGTTTCTCACTCCACACGAGAGTGCCGTGGCATCGGCTCGCATTGAGAAAGACCGCGGCGATGTCCAGGCCGATCCGTTTACATGGAGCAAGGTCTTTGTACACGCCAAAGACCCCAAGGTGTATGGATTTTGCACGTTGTACTTTCTTCAAAATCTCGTTTCAACCTCGCTATCCTACTTCCTCCCAATCATTCTACAAGGCGGCATGGGATTCAGCTCCGGAAAGTCCATTCTGCTCTCCGCGCCACCGTACTACTATGCTGTCATTCCAGCTATCCTGTCGTCCCTGGTTGGTGACAAGCTTCAGCTGAGGGGGCCCATTATAGTGTTCAACTGCCTGTCCCTGATTTTGGGCTTCTGTATGCTGGGTTTTTCGAGTCAGGTCACGGTAAGATACATTGGGACGTATCTTGCAACAGGAGCGTATGTGGCCAATTGGGCCGCCATGGCTACGTACCAGGCCAACAATATTGTGGGTCAGTGGAAGAGGGTGTTTACGGCTGCAATGGTCACAGCATCCAACGGGGCAGGTGGTATTGCTGGGAGCTTTATTGTCAGACAGCCAGAGAGTCCAGGGTACATTACGGCTATTTGGGTCAGCATTGGAAGTCATATTCTTATTATTGGCTTGATCGGCGCATTCTCGATCCACTTCTACCGGGCGAACCAAAGTCAGACCAAGGGAAAGCGCATCTTGGAAGGAACGGAAGGGTTCCGGTTCACGTATTAGAGAGAGGAAGAAAGGAAAAACAAAGGCTCAAGTGTATGCATGACAAGGTGCAGCTGGACGTTGTCGAACCGGCTTAATATAGACCCAGTCCGCAGTTGTCTCAGGAGTCCGGGTGTTACTTTTCCTTGTCTCTCAAACTTTATGCATTGATCGGGCGTTACAGTATGTTCCTACCACGTGGTGGTATGTACACATGTAGTTAGATTAGATAAATGTATGTACACATGGATTACTGATGTCCGTGCTTCGGACGCAGAGTGAAGAATAAAGGCGGCGCGTGAATGCCATGGCCGACAAGAGGATTAGACGGGCTTACAGGAACATGGGACGAAAGCGGGTTGACGTCGTTGTGGGGATTTGGCTCGGCAAGGCGGATTCCATGCTGGCTCGTGCTGCGCGGCTCCTAAGCGTCGACAACCCAAGTTGCAACCATCAGTCTCATTTCTCCTCGGCTGTTAACAGTACGAGCATCCCCGCATTGCCGGTTGGTTGTCCCCAACATCGTCTTCCCCTTCTCTCCAAGCCCGCCGCAAGATTTCCTGGTCCCTACGTTGCTGGCCGCCGACTAGGCAGCCCCGACCAGCTTGCCCCTGTTCCAGCTGGCCCTTCGAATCGCAGCAGCAACTCCCCGTAGCCTTCTGCCGGCCCAGCTGTATGCGCATATTCACCGACGACCAACTTCTCTAACCCTTCTTTCCGACGAGCTCCATCACAGTACAGAGGCTGCGCCGCGCCTCGTACCGCCACAATGGTCTTCCTGGGCATATACCGTGCCCTATACGACTATGAACCCCAAAGTAGCAATGAGATTGCCTTGACCGAGGGCGATGTTTTGATGGTCCTGGAGAAGTCCACCGACGACGACTGGTGGAAGGCCAAGAAAAAAGGACGCGAAGAAGACGAGGAGGAACCCGAGGGCTTGATCCCGAACAACTACATTGAAGAGGTGAGTCGTGTATACTGGTACCCAATGGGCACCTCGGCTTGGCGTGGCTTGAGGTACACATCCGCGACAACGCTACTGCTTGTCTCGCAGATGTATTCCATGGCCACACAACTGACCACGTGTACAGGCCGCCCCCATTGCGCAAGCCAAAGCCCTCTTTGACTACGACCGCCAGACGGATGAGGAGCTGTCGTTCAAAGAAGATGCTCTTCTTGACGTCTACGATACCACAGACCCAGACTGGACGCTGGTGGGCGTTGAAAGCGACTATGGCTTTGCACCGGCCAACTACATTGAGCTCATCAAGGGCAAAGCTGCCTCAGCCGCACCAGCTGCATCGTCTCCCGTGGCACCAAGTCGCCCACCAATGCCCCCAGCCGCTGACTCCTTTGACGACTCTCAGCCGCCTACCCCGGATAGCCCCGCGCAGCCAAGCCCTGCTGTCGCACTCGCTGGTATCATCCAGAAGAAGTCTCAGGAAACCGCGCCGCGATCGACTATCTCGCCCCCACCCAACGTTAGCGCGCCTCAGCGACGACGCGTGCAATTCACACCCGAAGAATCTGACGACGAAGCGCCACCACCAGGTCCTCCTCAACGGCGAGTATCCGAAGCAGCCTCTCATCCGCCTACCCAACATGCGACAGCGCGGTCCCCATCCCCCCCAGCCAGATCACCTCCACCTCGAAGTGTCACGTTCGACAAATATGATCCACCAAGCAGGGACGAACAGCCAACCACTCCGAGGTCGGCTTCAGGATACCGTCTCTACAACATTTACGAATACATTACGCAGCCGGGCAAGAACAAGAAGATGCCCATGACGCTGGGTGTCAACATCCCCAAGGGCATGATCATGATTGCACCAGAAAAGTTGCGCGACGGTCCGCAACAAGAATGGAGTGCTGAAAAGATGGAGTACTATTCGCAGGAGGGCAAGCACATCTTCATGGAGCTCAAGCAGCCGAGTAAGAGCATTGACTTCCACTGCGGAGCCAAGGACACTGCGTCAGAAATTATGATGGCTCTTGGTGAGCTTGCGGGAGCTGCAAAGAGTGCGGGACTGCGGGAAGTGCTTGCTGCTGGTTCCGGACACTCCAATGTACAGAAAAAGGGAGTCATGTTATTCGATTTTATGGCACAGGGTGACGATGAGGTGACTGTTGGCCTGGGTGACGAGATTCTGGTCCTCGATGATTCAGCTAGTGATGAGTGGTGGAAAGTCAGACGGCTGAAGAACGGCAAGGAAGGTGTCGTGCCAGCTAACTACGTCGAGATTACAGAAACTCTCCCTATACCTGCTACTGCTGCCTCGATCGCTCGCTCCGGGACCAGTGCTGGCCGATCGATAGTCGAACAGAACAGGCGGGAAGAAGAGGAGTTGGCTCGCCGGGCCGCGAGACAGAAGAGGCCAGAAAGCGGGTCGAGGAACGATCAGGTAGGCTCTGGCCTGCACTTACCTTTGCGTAACTCTAGCCTTTTACAAACAAATATTGACCAGCGTCGTGCCTCACAGAGAACAAGCAAGCGCGAAACCTCCTCCAAGGACTCGAGCTCGAAGTCCTCGTCCAAGCCAAGTGAGTACATTATTATGCCAAAGGCCGGGTTCTCAGCCGTGCGAAACGCCATGACGCATTTGCATGTGGGCGCGCTCCTGCATGGGGCTGTAACGGGTTGAGGTGTGTTTAATACTGACCAATATGTGCTAGACCCCGCCAAAGTGCGCACCTGGACCGATCGATCTGGCTCATTCAAGGTTGAAGCAGAATTTATTCTTATCAAGGATGGCAAGATTCACTTGCACAAGGTCAATGGCGTGAAGATTGCAGTACCGGTCACAAAAATGTCTGTCGAAGATCTTGAATATGTTGAGCGCGTCACAGGCGAATCTCTGGACGACGACAAGCCTTTATCTGACTTGAAGAGAAAGACCATGCAGCAGCGATCGAAGGACGGGCGTTCTCCGACCGGGTTGTCGGTTGAGAAGAAGCCCGAGTACGACTGGTTCGACTTCTTCCTCAAGTGTGGTGTCAACCCGCAAATATGTGAACGTTATGCCCGGGCGTTTGTAAAGGACGAAATGACCGAGGAGAATATCCCAGACATTACGCCGTCGCTTCTGCGTACTCTGGGTCTCAAAGAGGGCGATATCCTTCGTGTGTCCAAGTACGTAGATGCCCAGTTCGGCCGCAACAAGCAAACCGCCGCCTCTGCAGAAGACAATGGAGAGGGAGCGTCTGGCGGACTGTTCTCCGGACCCGGAGGTGCACTTCGTAACAACACTCGCAAGGGACGCCCTGCACCTCCTGTGGAGACCAACGATGTGGTGGATCCAAAGGCATTCGTGCCAAAGTCTGACGACGCTGGAAAAAAGGCTGCAGAGAGTGCTGCCATTTCCGCAGGTGCACCGGACGCCAAGGCGAACGGATTCGACGACAATGCCTGGGATGTCAAGCCATCAAAGTCAGCGCCTGCTTCTGCCCCGGAAAAGTCAGCGTCTCCGCCTCCAGCGCAGTCTGCACCTGCCACAAAGCCACCTCAGTTGACTGGAGCTATGGGCGAGCTGTCCCTCCTGGATATGCCCGCCCTCAAACCCGAGGAAATTGCTCAGCCAACACCTCCTGCACCTGCGCCTGCTCCACAAGCAGCACAGGCTCCCGCTCCACAGCAGCAGCCACAGCAGACAGGAGCTACTCCAACTCTGTTCGAGCAGGTTGCAGCTATCAAGGCCTTGACTCAACCTCAGAACATGGCACCGCCGCGCATGCGTCCACAGGCTCCCCAGCAGCAGAGTACTGGCGGTCTGCTCGTCCCACCACCGCCACGTGCAGCATCAGCTCCGCAGAACCCGCAACAGAGTGCGTTTGGTCCGCCACCACCTCTGCAGCCTCAGCTTACTGGCTACAACCCTAACATGATGGCTCCAAACGTCGGACAGGGGCAGGGAATGCAGGGAATGCAAGGCATGCAGCCACAGATGACTGGGTTCCCCCAACAAAACGGAGCATACGGGTTCCAGCAGAACGGTATGATGGCGCAACCAACGGGATTCAATTCCATGTCGCCGGTACCACCGCAACAACCCATGCAAACTGGGTTTGCGCCATTCCAGCAGCCCCAGCCTACAGGGTTCCAACAACCAATGGCGACGGGCTATCAGCAGTCACCGCACTTCACCCAAGGGTTTGGTAACGGCAGTCCGTTTGCAGATCCCCCGATGGCACCCTTCCAACCATTGCAGGCCCAGCCAACTGGATACAATTCATTCCAGCCAACACCGCTTAACCCGCAAGCGACTGGCATCAACCGCTTCTTGCCTCCGGCAATTGTGCCGCAACCGACGGGCTTTGGTCAGGGCCCACCACCGGTACCTCCGATGCCGCCTATGCCGCAAGCACAGCCTCTAGTGCCGCAAAAGACTGGACCGCCCCCAAGCATCAAGTTTGGTGTTCAGCCTGCAAAGAAGCTGACAGCTCAGCCAACGGGGCGGGCGAACCTTGCCAATGCTAGTAAGTGGTTGTGTTTGAGGATTGATGGCTGTGTTGCTAACTATTTTTTACTAGCTCCTCAGAATCCCTTTGGGTTTTAAGCTTGTTGGTGTGTCGTTGGCATGGATGTACCTGCACCCTCTTTCATCTCTTGCCCTGTTTGCTTAGATGAAGGCCCATACAATTAATCATTCTACCTCTACGTGTACTTGTACATAATTTTGCTATAGTGGGGCGTGGTTGTGGGTTGGAAAGAGTTGGATGGATTCTGCTCTGGCGCAGAAAAGGACGCGTGGGATATTTTGATGCTACTTTTTATTTCTTGACATAGCGCATATTAGCATGCCCGTGCCTCCTTTGGAAGTGATTGCTCAAGTTCTCTACACACATCTAGGCAATTGATTGAGGATGCGGGTGGAAGAGGAGTGGCGTATGGGGTGAGCAAAGGGAAATCGTGGGAAAGTGCACAGCTAGGGTGGATAATGGGAATTACAAAAGTTGGATAAGAGCTACTGCTAAACGTGCTCTGCCATGAGGATGGAGGAAAGGAGAAGGGCAAGGGATATGGACATGGAGGGATTCTAGCTAAGCCCTGTACAGCCAGTATCGTCCAGATTTTAGAGCTGTCTTTAGGGGCGCAGGCGAGACTTTGGCACCAAGCCTTTGCCAAGTAAAGCTTATTTTAGCGCATCCCCCGACAGCCCGTGTCACGGCATTTCACGCGGTTGCTTCTTACCGACGTGGCATGTATGGGTGCATAATGAACTCACGTATAAGGGGGTTGCGTGATTCAGACTGCGAATGCGCATCTGTCTCTTTGATTTTGGCCAGACTTTGCAAGGAAAAAGGCATCATCTGGTGCTGCTGGTGCTGCATGTATGGGTCTACTACCACGTGTGTACGACATAGCCACAAGCTCAAACCGAAGAAAAAAGAGGCGCAGCGCAGCCGCGTATTGCTGTATCGGCCCAATGAGCAAAAAGGCGCACAGTGGCAGACGGGTGAAGCATGCACATGGTTGGTGCTTGTGGCGATGACGAGTCCCGGCCAGTTGTGCGCCAATAGAAGCGCACGTAGCGTGTGGCTTATGCCCCAAGGGCCGAATGATGCGCCGCTGCGCCGCTGTGCTGCGTGCGCGTGAGATGGATGGGGGTTTGGTGGTAAGCATTAGCCTTCCCCTCTTCTGGGCTCGGCGGCTTCTTAGCTATAATCTTCTTTTCCTCCTCTCCTTCTTCTCCCGCATTGCACTTTCCTTCCTCACTCACTCCTCCTCTCTACCCTATTTATCCCCGCTTCCCGACCACAATCTCACCAGAACAAACTCGGCGCAACCATCCATTGCCAGCAGCTCTTACACATCAGCCTTTCCCTCTGCGCGACCCTCGTAGCGATCAAAACGCCGCTGCTCCCGTTAAGCATATAACAAGCGGTCGCGGAAACCTCGGCATTGTCGTTCCTACTTGACACGAGCGATCTGTGCACATCCACAAACAAACTCAACACGAGCGAGTTTCGAGAGTCTAGGAAACTACCCCGTTTTCATCTCTAGACGCACGACGCAACAATGTCCAACCAAGGATACTACCAAGGCCAAGGCGCTCCTCAGTATCCCCAGCAAAGGTACGTTTCACTCTGCTTCCCACCGCGCTTGTTATTTGGGCAATCCCTTGTAGCAAGTGTTGTTGGAAAAGAGGAAAAATGGCCAAGAGCAAGGATGCTGACTTTTTCCTTCCAATAGCTATGGCCCTCCTCAGGGCGCCAACTACGGCCCTCCACCTCCACAACAAATGATGTATGGACCTCCACAGGGCCAGGCCCCACCGCCTCAGAAAGAGAAGAAGGACAGGGGATGTTTGGCTGCTTGGTACGTTGCTCCTCCTTCTTTTTTTTTCTCATTTTGCGCATACACTTTTCGAGAGAGGAACAAAGACACAAGAATTCAAGTTGGTATTCTGGTTTCAAATGCTAACTTGGAGCATAGTCTCGCCACCCTGTGCTGTTGTTTCCTGTGCGAGGAGAGCTGTGAATGCTGTCTTGATTGCTGCGAGTGTTTCGCAGAGTGCTGCTAGATGACGTCTCGATGCAGTGTACGATGAGATTGGAGGAATGAACCGTGCTTCAATCGATTGGTGCCATGGAAAAGCCATCAAGTCTGGATTATGGCTCTCGAGGTTCGAGGACGCATCACCAAGGTGATGTGGTGTCTTCATTTGCGTTTCTGTTTTATCATTCAAGGATACACACTGCTTTGTTCTAGGGGAGAAAGATACCTCTGTACTCGTTTTTTTTTCACACTTTTTTCCTATGCAATACAAATTCACGGTTCGCTCCGGTGAATCCTTTTTTTTCCCCAGCATTTGTCTCTGACCTTAGCGGGTAGCTTATTGACCTGCCGCGTAAAAAGATGTCCATATCTGTTTACCGGCTCCTTGCAGTAGTTCATCATACCACGATATTCCGCGTGTGTGCTCTCTCGTGCTAGATGTTGAACGTTCAACGACACGTCTACGAATCAAATGGACTCACCATTTTGGAAGAGTACTTACCACCAGGAACTGCCTAGCTGACATTTGATCTATTTCTGGAACCCCATGTACAATCTTTCTCTCTCTCTCCAGAAACCAAAAAACAATATCCTAGCATTTTGAACACCGCTGCTGTATTCAAGATGACCTTCTTTTTGCGCCTCCGATCTGTAAGAAGGAGGTTCCAATGATTTTTTCTGTTCGGCGCCAAAGAAGCTTTCTCGACGTGTTCTGGTTTGTCCGCTGCACTACTTCTGGGCTGAAGAAAAGACAGAAAAAAAAAGGGTACAGGATTCAGCTACTTCATGGAACCGCTTTGAAACTAATACACCGAATTTCCAAAAAATAAAAAGAATCCCCTCGTATATACCAGGTTCATCGTGGAGCGGTATATGCTTCATCTTGGCACAAATAGGGAACAATGCCAGTCGTTTGTTTCAGCTTTCAACCCATCGATGCCGACTAGGTTGCACTGCATGCCCGACGAATCAAGCGTCGCTATTGTTGAAATTACTATAGACATTCACTCAAGCGCTAGCAAGTTACTCTGCGCGAAAATTATCCTTTGTAAGATAGTATGGAGTAGACATTGAAACTCCGCCAGTGCTGGCATGTGTACGAGGTCCCATCCCCCATCCTTTTTGCCGTGTAAGGTACATGTCCCTCTCTCTCTCTTGGCCTTTTCTTCCGCAAGATCAGTGCAAGAGCACGGTGAGCAGTTCACTGCCCATCATGAAGTCTTCTTCTTATTGCCACAAGGTTACTTGCTCGTGTTTGTTACCGGGCGCATCTGCAGCCCTGCCGTGTGCTTGGATCGGTGTCTCTGCACATCGGTGCGTGGGAAGGGACTCGGAAACGCAGCATGCTCCTGTTCCTTCTGTATATGTCGGCGTGACGATAGGGAGTTCGTAGGCCGTATTCGCAGGCCGGGCGAATACACGGAAGTGGGAGTGTATCGTTCGGGTTCGGTTCGTTGTCCTCGGTCAAACCTCCTCGACTGACGGCGTGTGGGTGGGCCTATCTTGTGTAGGTATTGAAGTCGTTGGCGGCAGGAGCGGTGAATCGATACGGCTTGTTGCTCTCCTAGACGTACACTGTGGCATCCTTCTGCAGTGGTCTACACTGCATTCGAGCGAGCTGTTCGGAATGGCAGGTGAGATAGTATCGTAGTTATGACGTTGGCCATAGTCGCAGCGCTACGCTCCCAGGGAAGGAACACAGTCCTCGCCTTCACATCAACGACTACCGTAAACAGAAATCCGTGTCACACCCACTTCTGTACGACACATCTTTCCTCTACCCATACATCCCTCTTATTTCCTCAACCTCGAGTAATTCATCTCACTCTCAAACCGTATACCGCTCCTGCATCATCATCTCGGCCTCATCCCTCCTCGCAAGCACAAACGCAATCTCCGACCCCACGGCCACCACGACCGTCGCCACCATCCCGATCGGTGCTCCGATAGCCCCGAACCCCAAAATAGTAAAGCAGGTATATCCCGTGAAGATAGAAAGATACATTACGCGAAAGAAGAGCAGAAAAAGGTCATCGTGTGTAGGCTTCGTCATAGTCGCCAAAGCGAGAATATTGCAAAGATCAGAAAAAAAAGAAAGGTTGCAACAAAGTAAGGAACTGGCACTTGGATGGAAGAAGAAAAGCAACAAAGTAAAAAGACAAAAGGCGTTCGGCTCCGTGTCCGATCGGAACACCACCACTACCACGACTACACCCCAGGTTTCCCAGTCTGGCCTTGCTAGCCATGTTTCTTTTTTTAGATACGAGATCGCCTGCTGCAGTTTGACGTTTGGATGTGTCTAGTCTTGACTAGTCAGCAGCCGGTGAGAAAGCAGTCGGGTCAACCCCCTGACCCAGCGAAACGCGGCCTAAATAGGAACGATGGAACAATTGAATATTATTGTGAATCGGGGAATATACATGTGGGTATGGGTAGCTGCGCCCCCCCGAAAAAAGTTATTGATATACTGACTCGCGCATCCTTGAAACGGGAGGGACAATCCTTGGGGGTGGATGTGTGTATGTGTGTGTGTGTGTGTGTTGTGCCCCACTGTCACGCACGTGAAGGGGCGTTCAGCCTCTTACTGCAAAGACGCGTCAGCCATTTTTTTTTGGTTCTGCCAACGGGAGCTTTATCTTGCTGCGCTGCTTCTCAGCCCACAGGACATGACGTAATCAGCGTGTAAAAGCTAGTGAGGCTTGATTGGTCTTGTCCCCGTTGTCTTCTTACACCTGTGTTGTTTCAACACAAGCACCAGAATATCCTGCTGAAACACAAGGGCCATTGAGCTGCGCCCGGGCCATGTCGCCCGCGAGGCTTTGGCAGACGTCGAACCGTGCCAAACCTTGAGCAGAGAGGCATGGCCTGCTAATCCAGCTGCCAAATTGCTATTTTCGGCCTTGATCTATCAAACAGATGGGAGAGAGAGAGAGAGAGAGAGAGAGAGAGAAAAATACGTAAAAGGTCCGATTGCAGCTGTGCAGTACCCAAACTCTGTATGCATTGCTGACATGAGCGCTGTGGATAGCTGGTGTAGGCTG
Organism: Bipolaris gigantea; assembly: GCA_030558545.1. NCBI lineage: Eukaryota > Fungi > Ascomycota > Dothideomycetes > Pleosporales > Pleosporaceae > Bipolaris > Bipolaris gigantea. The sequence goes on from JALPSE010000016.1 coordinate 46,899, forward strand.
GAAAGCTTGCGTTGAGCATACGGTATTCGGGTCCATGAGGGTGAGATGGATTTGTTGGCGGTTTTCCGTGGCGGATGCGGGATACGTAAACGTGCAGGTCTTGGTGTCGTGGGTCGAAAGTCATGACCGCACGAACATGGGTTATGGTGGCAATGCGTATGCACATGGTGGAAAGTCGGCGAGTACCACCATGTACGCCCTCGGACGTGATCAGGGAGACATTGCCATGGTGGCCATCTGTAAGTGGAGGCAGAGTTTGGATTCCCGGGCTTGACTATAGACCTGCTCACTGGGGGCAAAGTAAAATACATAACATACGAGCAACTCAAGTCTACCATCCTTTGCCATTCTCCCCCAACTTGAATAGGCCATGCTTCTTCTTATCAGCAGCCCATCTCTCACACCACACCTTCATCTTCTCCCTGCTGCTCGCGCTTCCCACATTGACAGTCGGTATTATCTTGTCGATTCTTAATGCACAGCAGAACATGGTCAGCTCCCTGAAGCTGCTATGCTCACTATACGGTACCCCGAAGCAGCTCGCCCGACTCCCGCTACCTGCTTGCGGCTTTAGGTCTTTGATAGCAAAGGTGCTCTTCCAGTTATCCGAGTGTAGGACAGTCTGCACCGGAGGCGATTCGGTGAAGCGACCTTGAGGCGGACGATAGTTCCAGCCAGAAGGTCTAAAGCCAACCACACGTGAAAAGGTATCGGCGTAACCGCGCAGATAGTCATCCAACGTCTCTGCTCTAATCTCAAAAAGTGGCGTCATATGCACCTGAGCAGCACGAGGATCGGTAGTCAACAGTGCATCTAGCTCGGGGTCTTCGAGCGCCTTGCAGATGCGTTGCTTGTTAGCGGGCGCGTATATCTTGCTGTTCAAAGCTTTGGCAATGCCCGTGCATATGCGCTCCTTGCCAATGCTGTATGTGCCTACCACGACAAGAAGGCGACCCCGCTCAGGGCTCCTTGGCCCTGATGGGTTTTCCGAATTAGAGTCCTTTTGCACAAAGTTGACCATGCCTTTTCCAGCACGTTTTCGCTTCATCTCCTCCCATCCGTCCGACTCATCGGCACGAGTCTTGCTGAGGCTAACGCACATGTCCGCGCAAGCCTGAATGACCTGCTGTTGTGGTGGGAAGGCGTATTTTGGGTTGAGATAGGTGGTGTCAAGGTAGCATGCGTCGAGCTTTTGCTGTCTGCTCTTTCCACCGACAGCGTCTAGTACGTCCGGTCGTAGCAGCGGATGCTCGACATGTGCCTGACAAGCGCGGAAGTCTCCACAGTGTAGGACCCTTTGCAACTTTTGATTATTGCCTTTGCCGACTTCCTTTTCAAACAGGAAAAGGGAGCTGCCAGGGCAGTGATTTGCTGATATCATCGTCACAAAAACGCCTCCAGTCTCCGGTACTTCGGTCTTCACCTCAAAATCCAGGTCGACCACCCACTTCGGATCGACCCGGAGTTGCTGCCGTACCAGATTGCCTGTAACTGTACTGCAATAAATGGGGCCATGTTTCCAGGACGCACTGAGCCCAACGTAGTGATCACTGTGAAAGTGGCTAAGAAAATAAGCGTTTTGGCCCTTGACAGCACCATAGCGAAAAGCATCGACGGCGATGAAGAAGCCTGGCATGATCTTGTAGAATGGACAGGTGCGCTGGTAGGCTGGCTTGCCTCGCGACTTGTTGTTCTCGGCTGCCGCACTTGCCCATGCCGCGTCTTCAGCATGGCCAGCCATGAGCTTTGAAAACGCAGAGCTTGGCTGAGTGTTGGGCTTAAGCTGAAATGGGTTTGCTTGGCCAGGTTTTGCTGGTCGCTCGGGTCGCTTGGACATCTTTGCACTACTGGAAGCAGTTGATTTACTTTCCTGCTCCGTCTTCGCTGTGGGGAGCGGAAGTGGCTTGCCGTCTAGGCACGCGTTGACGTGGATGGATACATCTTGTTCTGACAGTCCAGGGAGATTATTTCCGCATATTGGGCATGAAGGTGCATTGGGGGTATCGTGTTCTTCCACTTCCTGCTTGATAGCTAGTGTATCATCTTCGGGAAACAACAAGGGCGTCTCAGAGTCGTCCGCATCGCCCTCCAAGACTGCCTCTTCCATCTCCAACTTCTGTTGTTCCTTCATCCAACGCCTTTCGTCGTATTCTTCACCTTCAAGCAAATCATCGTCCTCAAGACTTTCGTAGTCCTCATATTCTTCGTCATCGGGAATGATTGTGGGCTCTGGCTTGGGTGAGGGTGTGTAGGCTATTGAAGGTTCAATGCTTTCCATGGGTATTGGATCCTCGGTCTCTTTAGCAATTGGCGACTTCGCACTATCTTTTCGCATAGCCATACCTGGACTTGTAGCAGGCATCTCCGCTTCGTCATCTTCAGATTCCGAATCGTCTACAAAGGGCCCTGATCTCTGACGCGGCTTCGACGCTTGTTTCGGTGCGTAAACTGCAAGGGCGTCCAGAGCGTTGCTCTCAGCATCTGCTGGTGGGGGCGGCGAACAGGCTGGAGGCGGAGCTACTGGTTCCTCACTGACTTTGCGCCGCTTGATGCTGCCACCGTTCTCATTGTAGCGATCCTCGCGGCTCGAGACCATGGCGCCATTGTTCTTCTCGTCGCTCCAGCCAACATCTTCCTCGTCGTTTTCGAGCGCAGCGGTTGGATTTGAGCCTCTTTCCTGCAGAAATATGCGGTTGTTGATCTCCTCGGCCTTCTTGAAGAACGTCATGATGTTGCCATTGGGCGTCCCTGCTGGCTTCTGCTTCTTGCCATTGCTCGCAGAAGTCGACTTCTTGGCAAAATCAGCAGGCGTGAGCGTCGTCTGAATGATATTCTTCTTTGGCATAGGCATGTTTGTGCTTGGCCTGGGCGCTGCTTTCTTTGTCGCTGTTTTAGTGGCCATGGCTGCTTTGCTTGATGAAGAGTGGGGCGACGGCGAGGGGGGCCGGCCAGTAGAGGGGCCTAGTTTTGACGATTCGGACAGCGTGCGATTCTCTCGAGGATTCCTGAACATGAGAATCGCCGTTCCGCCTAACCGAGCGTCGTCGCAATGCTGTTTGGTTTATGCTGTGGGTTTGTCCCGGTAGCTGAGTGGCGAGCGCATCGGCTCAAGGCGCGCCAAGACAAACGCGTAAACACGTGAGCGTCATGCACTTTACCTCCATCACTATTCTTCTTGTATATAGTAGCGAGGAACGCATTCTTCACCCACGCCCTTAACTAATTAACAATCTACGCAAACTAATAACTAGATATCACTTATCAACTCAGTTTTTTATTGCAGCCTTTCCAGTGAAGAGGTAGTTCAATGATTAAGAGCGCTCACGTGGTGCCACCGATTTCTCGAATTTCAGCATCCAGTCCACCAAGAGAGTGATTTTTACCACTACATTAAACTCAAATGTACTGAGAATATACGTATAACCATTGGAAACTGAGAATTAGCGTACCGAGACCATCCGCCATTTGATGGTGTATCCGTTTTGTGTGATTTTGCTTGTCAAGAGATCATAAAATCCCCGTTTTGGTAACCAATAGGGAAAACAGCATATGTACTCGATGCGTGAGACTGACGAAAAAATAGCCGGATGATGGAGGCTATATAACCTCGCTGCCCTTGCCGTCCTTGCTCTTTTGTGCCTTTTCCTTCAGCGTCCATCCCTCAGACCATTAATTTTCCCCACGAAGCATCGCGTGCCCTACTGCATACTCGCCTCTACACTTTCCCTGTCTCCTCCTTTTCTTTAGCAATTCTGCTCATCCAAAAAACGGTTCGCGAAAGAAGTAGGCTAATAAATGTCAGCATGGATGTGGCTGATTTGCAGGAGCTCGCGCAACAGGAGAAGCAGCACAAGATTACTATGAAAAACATTGAGAAAAGAATTATTCCAGCAAGTTTCAAATAGCACAAGTACGCGATTAGGCTATGAATGGAATATGTAGCCTTGCAATCTCTTAGAATTCTCACTGACAGCAAAGGTTCTCTGAAACGGTCATTGGTATATGCCCAAGCGAAGAAGATCCTTTCCTCCAGCCTCCATCAATTAAATAAATCACTTGCCTCTTAACTGGCACATGCGAGTGGGAAGAGGCATCATTGGTGAGAAGGTATCCCGTTCGACCTGGCCTATACAAGCAGTTTACCGGCAGAAAACGATTTGCAGCCCGAGCTACCTATCCGCACCTTGCTACGAAGACTCTATGCAACCGCCAGATAAGAACAGTAGAGCTGCTAGAGAGGCTACAAGTGAGGCCATTGAAAGCGAGGATTACGGTGGCTTCGAGGAGTTCGCGGACAGTTTTTATGGTATTGTTTAGAAGCGTTTACCGCGTTTTACAAAACCGCTACGTACGTTAAAACGTAACAAAAGCTGGATGTACCAATACGGTTACCGCGTTGCCTCCATCACTTATCAAACTTGATTGTATTGAACAACGTCATCCCTCCTTCAATCTCGACCTCCACCTTATCGCCGCTGGCCAAAAACTGCTTTCTGAAAAAGCCTACCCCGGCAGGTGTTCCTCTCATGATGGCCGTCCTCGCCCGGAGTGTCGTACCCCTCTATAGATGCGACATGATCTGCCTGACTGACCAGATCATGTCTTCGGTGCCCGTCTCCTGCTGGATCCCCCTATTCACGCGGGGCACGTACTAGAGCGCCTGCGGATCCGGGATCACGCGCGGGCTCGTGATCCACGGGCCTAAGTATCGGAGCGAATTTGTCGAACGACTTGGAGTAGCAGAATTGGGAGCCATTAGCCTCAGGGACCTGATAGTTGCGTGTTGACACATCGTTTCCGGCCGTGTATCCAAGCACGTAGTCTGCCAGGTCGAAGTCGGCCGGCAGGTCCTTACAGTCCTTGCCCACAATAACCGTCAGCTCACCCTCGTATTCGAGCATCGGTTGCGCGCCGGAGACTACAGGAATTTCTTCACCAGGCCCGGCGAGGGCATCTGCTGGTTTGGTGAAGACAACGGGATACTTGGGCACCTCAAGCTGCACCGCCTAATCAGCCGCCTCGGACAGGGATCGATTGAATGTTGGGTACTTCGAGTAGATGCTCACCGAAGCTTCTGTAGCGTGCTTTCTGTAGTTGAGACCGATGCACTGGAAAATAGGAACGCTTTCGATGGGGCACGATAGCTGGAGAATGCCGTCAGCAAGCGACGACTGATGGATAGACTGCGTTGATAACTCGCCCGCTCTACTAGGTTCTTCTCCACTGGTGTCTTGCTAAAGTCGTCCTCTACACTGCCGGCAAGCTTTTGGACATAAAAGCCTTTGTCGGTGGATTCGACGAGGTCACCGTAGTGGGCGTCCCCATTGTGAGCAGAGCGAACAAGTCTGATAAACGGCATGATGGATCGATGCTGAGGAGTGCGGAAGATGCGAAACGGCTGGCCACAAGGTTTCGCGCACGATATAAATACCATGTTGACTCTGCCGTGCCTGACGCGGCTCCCGAGACCAGCTCGGACACGGCATGCCGTGGCATACCGTCCTCTAGTTTAAAATGATAGAAGCCATATACATGCCCTACTTGGCCACATCTTCCACAATTCTTCACAAAACCACCAAACCAAGAGCTTCCGGTCTTTACCAGAGAAACCATCTTCAATATGTCTAAATCCAAGGTCACCGTTTCAAGGCTGGACTACGTGCATCATCAACCCCCTGACTTGAACCGGGCACTGGCCTTCCTGCAAGACCTTGGCCTCATTGAAGAGAGGAAAGCTGGGAATCGATCCTACCTACGCGGATACGGCGCACAGCCATACATCTATGTAGCTGAGCAGTCGCCTGATGGCGAACGGCACTTTCTGGGCTGCTACCGGGTAGTGGACACCCGCGAAGAACTTGAGAAGGCTGCAAAACTGCCAGGCGCAACCGCCATTGGAGAAGCTAGATGTTCCAGGCCAGGGAGAAGCGGTGACAGTGGCCGATCCCAATGGCAACCTGGTTGGATTTGTGTACGGACAGGAACTGCGGCAGCCCACTACGCAGGAGGGTGTGCTATAGCGAGAGGATAGCAGCCGGGTCCCGAATACAGTTACAGACAAGGAGCGAAAAGGCACGTTTAGGAGGTTCAACATTGGTCCAAGCCCAGTGCATAAGGTAGCCCATTACGGATACATCGTTCCTGCCGACAGGTTCGAGGAAACGCTGGCTTGGTATACTTCTGCGATCAACCTGAAGCCGATCGACTGTGTGTTCGACCCGAGAAGCGGAAAGGACGAAACATGCTTCATGCACATTGACCTCGAGCCCGCTACACAGACCACCATGTGAGTAAATGTCCCTGAGCGCGCTCAGTACCTGATCGGAGCGGCTTGCCAGCTTGACACAGAGCTTCTTCTTGGGTACCAGCCCCATGGTAAGCAAGGCGCACGTCCATCACACCAGTTCTGAGGTGAATGACTTCGACACCCAGGCATTAGGCCATGACTGCTTGAGTAGCAAAGGCTGGACAAATCGCTAGGGAATAGGACGGCACGTTCTAGGAAGCCAAATATTTGACTATTGGTCGGTGAAGTCTCCATGACTTATGTCGAACGAGGGCGAGCTGACAGGTGCGGTTCTAGGTTCGACGGCTCTGGCAACGTGGTAGAGCATTACTCTGATGGCGACCTCGTAAATGAGGATACGCCCGTTGGCCGAGAGCCTGCTGCACCCAACAGCCTCTACATATGGGGCCCTAACATCACCTTGGGATTTATCACAGGAAGGGTCGAGGGTGCCGGGAAGCCAGTTCTCTTGCCTCCTGACGTTGTTGCTGGAGTGCCTGCCAGTATCCCAGCTGGCAGTGCATGAGGAATCCACACTGTAGTCGTTCTCTTCATGAAATTAGAATATCTCCACCATATACGAAATCAATCGTTGTCTATCCCATAGCCATAATCCATCTTGCTTCGTCTCGCCTAGCATGTACTACATGAGAAGGGTACATACAACCCTGGACCCCTGTCCTGCTCTTTTACTGAGTACACAGACAGACCCCCAAGACGCCAAGAAGGCAGTGTTGAGACGGGGTGTACTTGGACGCCAAGATTTCCCAGGGTATGGTACGCTACTAAGTAAATTCAACGCGGGTCGATTAGTAGGCCGGGGCGGCCGGGGCGGCACTGCGGTAACACCGCGATCACCGTCCCCACATGCACGGCATCAACTCCAAGGATCCACTCCAAGGATGATGTTGCTCTACGTTGTCTACCACGTCTGCACATGTTGCTGGGCTTCCGGTGCTGTTTTCTAGAGGCCGCAAAGAGGCCGCAGAGAGGCCGTTCGGAGGCGCGTGCAGTATTGAACTGGGGGACTTGGGCACGGGGCCATAGGTCAACGACGGACGACGAGGACATGTCTAATCACCTGAGGCCGTGAAATCTCCAACCGAGAGCAGCGACTCAAGGATGACTGGCGACGTGTATAAGGCTAGCCAGAGAGTATGTTCAAAGTAGAGCTCATGGTACGCCGTCGTTTTCTGGATGATATATACATGGACTCTGGCGTGAGTTTAGCTGTATCTAGTAACACTTCACCACTACGTAGGGCTGCTATTTGGTACTGCACAATGTTATTCACTGTGCAGATTACTACAAGGTGCTGTTTGATGAGGCTATCCGATTGGGCGTCGAGGTCTCGCTCGACGCCAAAGTGGCCAAGATTGAGTTCGATGCTGGCGTGGTGACGCTTGAGGGTGGGCCAGAACAAGAAGCCCGTGATTTGGAACTTGCCCGACACACTTGGACCAACGAGACGTCCGACTATGCGTGGTGCGACATGGCCTGCAACCGCGAGCTTCTCGACACAGACTGCATGCGCAATGCCAGCGCCCTATTTGACGACTGGCTGGAGAATGTCAATACCTCGATGCCCTAGCCAAACTCTAATCGTAGAGAACGGCATCAGCGGTGGCTTCAGACCATGGCTAGGCCGAGAGTGTTCACAGATATAACTTATGCCAAACTTAGGCTAACATGACTTCTCCGTGTAAAAGGCTACGCCCTTGTGTCTTGATGAGAAGCCACGTGTTGGATTATGCAAGATACTGAATCATATGGCAAGGCATATATATGGTTATGTAAGCTGGCACGAGCAAATATGGGGCATTATATATAAAGTTTACTTCGGGTGATTCATGTTCTGTAGAATGCGTGGATGCACAGTTGTTGGACAGGCTTCTCCATGTATAACCATTTCCTCTTCTATATCTTGCGCTGTAGCTCTCGATTGGTGTTGTAGACTAGGTGCCCTTAGGATAGCTTCTCGACGGGACCACTGGTTGTCTATAGTGTAAGGAGTTTGGCTCCGACGATTACTATGGCCATGGGCAATGCTAAGAGGAACAGGGTCGTGTTCGATACACGGCTATCCACGTACAAACAGAAGGTGAGATAGTTGCGTGGGCAACCAACTACCGGAATGAGGGGGTAGACGAGGATGCGGGGCGAAGAGTGTTCGGCTGATTACAAATGGCTGCACTTCCGCTTCCTTCGCCTGCTTTGACAGAGCCTGGACGGTTCGTACTGTTGTGCTTGCTAAATCCTACCCAGACATGAGTCCCCGGCATTGCGATGGGCCCCGACTGCCGGCCCGGCCCCACTTCTGGCACTACAGGGCAGCCACTGACGCTAAGTACAGTAGAATGCGGGCAAACACGCAAGGTATAAACCATCCACGAGACAACTGCAGGCGCTATCTACGTGAGCTTTCTGAACGAAACAAAGGTTCTTTTCTTAGGGTTGTATGCATCTACGTCCACGCACACAATGGCTTCCCCTAGTCCAATCTGGACACCTCCCTACAGCAAAGGCACCGCCATTGACGCCTTCCGCCGCCATGTTAACCGACAACTCAACCTCAATCTCCGAAACTACTGGGACCTCTACACATGGTCTGTCGAAGACATTCCTGCCTTTGCTCAAGCTGTTTTCGACTTTGCAGGCATCAGGACATCCAAGCCACCCACGAGGCCCGCCGATGGCTTAGATACAATGTTTCCGCCTCCGCGGTGGTTTCCAGGCGCCAGAATGAATTACACCGAGAACATGCTGGCGATTGGGCTCGCGACAAAACCAAACATGGTCGCCGTGACGGTGCGAGACGAAGATTCACTGCAGCGCATGGACTACACCTTTACGCAGCTAGCAGAGCGATCGGCTGTATGGGCAAATGCATTGAGGCGGATGGGCGTTGGTGTTGGGGATCGAGTCGCGAGTAAGTCTGTAACAAGCGCCTTGTGACTTACACACTGACTAGAGCTTCTAAGCCGTGCTTCCAAACAGGATAGACTGCCTTGCAATTCTGCTTGGGGCAGCATCCATCGGCGCCATCTTCTCATCCACATCGCCTGACATGGGTGCCACTGGAATTATCGAAAGATATAGTCAGATCCGCCCGACTGTCTTCATATGCGATACGGCCATTAGATATGGTGGCAAGCGTTTGCATCTGGCTGACCGATTTCGTGAGGTGAACGGCGCGCTTAGAAAGACAGTACCGGAGTTGAAATGTACCATCGTTGTCAATGGCCCACTTTTTGACGGCATCAACGTCAAGTCAGCGGTAGATGTGCTCAACCTTGCTGAAACTACTATATCCTACCAGCAGCTCCCTTTCGATCATCCAGTGTACATACTCTACTCTTCGGGAACCACAGGACCTCCCAAGTGCATAACCCACGGCGCCGGCAGAGCGCTCCTGCAGCAGAAGAAGGAGCTTCTGTTTGGGAGCAACATTAACCCCAACTGTGCCTTCTACCAATACACAACAACAGGCTGGATGATGTGGAATTGGGCCATCGCGGCCTTGAGTCTCGGAGCTCGCATTGTGTTATACGATGGGAGTCCGCTGTTTCCCAACCCCGGGGCCCAGTTGGATCTCGTAAGCCAAGAGGGGTGAGTGGTCCATTTTCTCCCAAGTGGTAGCGCATCAAAGATGCACAATGTTGAACAGGCAACGCGAGCAGTGTCACACACTGGGGAACGAGCCCAAAGTTCCTCAGCGCCTTGAAGCAAGCCGGAAGCCCCATCAATGCGGATGCCCTTGATAACTTGCAGCACGTTGGGTCAGCCGGCTCTCCGCTAAGCCCTGAGCTGCACCATTGGTTTGTGTCCAAATTTCCAAAGGATGTTGGGCTGTTCAGTGGTTCTGGAGGAACGGACCTTGTGGGCGGAAGTACGTCTTTGCACCCGCACACTCCATCCGCTATGCATCTGCCCCAATCAAACCAAACTAACCATTCGTCTAGTCGTGTCAGGATGCCCGATAACCAACATCTATCCAGGAGAGATATCTGTGCCAAATCTAGGAATGAAGGTAGAAATCTGGAACAGTGTAGGCCAGAACATTGAAGATACAGGTGAGACTGGGGATCTGGTAATCACTAAGCCCTTCTTCAGTATGCCTGTAGGATTCTGGACGGAAGATGGCGAGGCAAGATACCGTGCCGCATACTTTGAGCAATATCCGGGGATATGGTATCATGGCGATTTAATTCGGAAGAATCCAGAGACTAGAGGCTATGAGATACTAGGCCGAAGTGATGGAGTCTTGAACCCAGGAGGTAAGTGCGCAACTACGTGGCCCGCAAACCCCTCCCGATTTCTTAATAATTACTAATCCTCGCAGGTGTACGATTCGGCAGCGCAGAGATCTACAACGTGGTTGAAACTTTTTCTACCATACAGGATTGTCTGTGCGTGGGACAAAAGCTGCCGCCAGACTTTCGTGATGAACAGGTTCTACTCTTCGTCAAGATGCCGCCTGGCAAGAGCCTCGACGACAATCTAAAAGTACGCCTTCAAGAGTCCATTTCCAGTTCCCTGAGTCCCCGGCATGTGCCCGCGCAGATTCATCAGGTCAAGGACATTCCATACACGGTCAACGGAAAGCGGATCGAGAACTTGGTTCGTGACATGGTGGCGGGAAAGGTGGTAGGCGCGGCTCGTACTGCGATCAATCCAGAATGCTTGCCAGAGTACCAACGTTTCGCACTTGACGTACATAGACATGGGGCCAGCAAGTTGTGAAGACGACTGAGTGCTTTCAGTTACTCGGGTTACCCGCAGACATGATTTATACGTCCTACTATAGATTCCTTTGCATCCACTTCCTTATGGATGCTTAGAAATAACCCCCGCCTTTGATGGTGTTCGTTATAGAAATTAGGGCACATTGTCCAGCTAGATGCTCCGGCCATGCATCATCTCCAGTAACGGTATGGAGGGCGAAAAATGGAAGCCGTGAAGCTCTTGGTTCTGCATGTCTTGATTGGCCTCGTCGAAGTCAGATTCGAGGCTCCGTTCTACCTCGCCCGTGATTGCCTGCTCTTGAGGAGAAGCGAGGAAGTATCGGTAGTCAAATGCTGTCTCCTGTAGTTCACACAAGGCCGGGTTCTGGATGGGAGTCACGGTGGTGTCCCGCCTTGCATCAGCAGACGTTTTTCGAGGAAAGTAAACTGGGAAGCGCCTTCTCAGGCTGACACTATCCGTGGTATTCTCTGTTCCACTTTTGCCAATTTCATGGAGAATATCTCAACAGCGAGTTAGTTATCACGTTTAGCGGGTAGTGTATGAGGAGGAAAAAGCGAGAGCTTCTTACCAAGCATATCTCCTCCCAGTTTCCACATTTTTGCAAACTGCATCAAAATCAGCTCCACCATCTGCTCTGTGCCCTCGAGCCATGATCGAGGATGGAAACCTGGCGCGGCCATCCCGAGTTGGATGGGTAGTAACATCGAAACAAAGAAAGGATGTGCAGCCGTCATATGTTCCACTGGCCAGCGCCCTATCAGTTGCGAGAGAGCCAAAGCCCGAACACGGATAGAATCATCGGAACTATGGTCTAGGTCCAATAATGGACTTGTCTTGCAAGCCTCACTGGCAGATATTGAAGCAATCGTGGAGAATGCACTCATCAGTATGAGGTGCGTTCCCATTATCCAGTTGCAATCGGCAAAGTTGTTCGCTTCGAAACCAGGTCGTATATAGAATGCATGCGGTAACGAGAGTCTCAAGCAAGTAAATGCCTTCTCAAAGCTGCTCATGTCTTCTCCGACATCCCCTCGCTTCCTTTTCAGATGCATGAAAAGCATGGACAAAAGATGATTCGCTCTCAGGAACCATGCACGAGGGTTTTGGTTTTCCAATTCCTGTAGTGACGTCCACTCTTGATCTAATGAGGTCCCAAGCGGCGAAGACTGGACAAATCTTTCGTTGAACCAGTCGACATCTGCAATGGGTAGATTGACAGTTAAACATTGCCTATCTATGGCAAAAGGCCTGTGCCTGATTATGGAGCCAAATGTGTCCAATTCCCACGTGAGCCACCACGCACGACGCATCTCTTCAATGGTCACATGATCGTTGCCTTGCCCAGCTTCCAGGGTGTCGTCATCAATCTCTGACAGACCGAGATCGTAAGCTAGTCGAACGCATACTCCTGTCAAGATCCAGGCGGGGCTATTAAATTCTGATGTGTAGGCATGGAAAGCAAGCAGAATGCAGCCTTGTAAATATGTCAGAGACGGATCCTTTGACCCACGCATAGCAGCGTAGGCCTCATTTGCCGCATTCTTGAATCGAGCATCCCGGTCCAATGGCCGTATAGAGGCGAGGTATGGTGAAGGCGAGAAGCGGGCGGACAGCGCAAACATGCTGTTCAAGAGTAGTTTCATCTCCAGGCTCGAATGCCTTAGTGAATCTGAGGTTTTCTGGAGACTCCCGGCACACTTTTGCATGAAGCGAGGTTTGTGAAAAGCGGGCAACCACGGTTGGACGTGGGCGAAAAAAGCTTCGACGAGGTCCATTGCTAGGCCGTAGGGGATGGGCTCAGATGCAGCCTGCTCAGGCAGAGACAGCTCTGATCGAGGCCTTAGATGTTGCGCAGGAGTTTCGATTCCGTTTTGGTCCATGATCTGTTCCATGGAAGATCCACTGAGCGATGTCGCGCGAACCTGAGGATTGCTTGACCTTCGCCAGGCTACCAATTCCTGAGCAGATCCGCCATGCAGTTGGGTGGTATCAGAATTGGCAATGAGATTTAATAGCCAGGTCAGGTTGTAATCCAGGGGTCCCGCTGCATCAGTCTTCTGCCGCTTCGAAGGCCTGGCGGGTGTTTGACGCCTGGAAGGAAAGTGACACCTGCTAAGAGTCCGTTTGCAGAGGCCGCAAACGGGGCGAGTCATGTCGCACTTGGTCTTCTTGCGGCGGCACTCCTCACAGGCGCGCATGGGAACAGGAAGCGGGTTTTGGACCCCAGCGGCTGTCTGCATCTCTTGGGGTTGTACTTTTGCCATTATTATTCGGAAGAAGACGGATGATGGATGGCCGGCTCAGAAACCTGGGCAATCAGTTTCAAAAAAAAAGCGGTGAGACGCCAAGAGGTCAACCCCAGGCGGGTCTGTCCGTGACCGCCACTGCGAGGTATTCAGGGGCCTGACTATAGCGCAGCACGAGGCTTGCAAGGAGGAACTGAAAGAGCACTTCAGGACATGGTGGAGAAAGGAACCAGAGGCTTTGGTTATTACTTGTTGTAAGGAACTGTTACACGGGGTTGAGCTATGCCTCTCTTGTCTCGATTTAGTTAAGAGAGAGATGGCTAAACGCTGTAGCCCGTAGACTAGTAAATAAGTACTCTCTACCTAGAGGTAGGGTAGAGTTAAGTAGTAGCCACATAGTTTATAGAAAGAGATAGAGACAAAGGTACTAAGCGCAAGACGGAAATAACGTGTTTCACTACTAAGTCGTTAACTCTACTCAGCTATGAAATCTATTACTATACCCCATCTTTACAATAATATATAATACTGCTATGGTATTCTCTATGAAGTAGAATAAAACATCATTCTTTGCATAGCTATGCTCAGCTGTTTCTGCTATTGTTGCTACAGAGCTAGTGCCAGCGTGGCTGCCCTTGGTGGGCGCGGATAGTGATTCTTGATATGACTCGAGCTGCTGCCTCTCCTAAGCTTGTGAAGGCACTGTGGGTAGTAGCGAGGTTTCTGAAGTTCTTAATCGCTTCGTCAAGATTGTAGAACCGTTTGGTGAACGCGCGCTTCTTAGGTGCTCACGATTTAATAGACTGCCTGAACTTCGCCTAACAAAACGCCAAATACTTGAATATATTTACAAATATCACGGTGTTTATGGTTGTTTGTTTGGTTAAGAAGCTATCCTTATTGAATTCATGTTTACTTATTATGGAGTGTGCACATAGAGATGCTAGAGAAGTCCCAAGAGGTTCTTCTAAGACACCAGGAACGGCGCACGGCGAGACCTCATCCCTGCAAGGGACGTAACACAACCCTCTTATCATCCGCTTTCAATCTCCCGTTTTACATGGATCATAAAAAAATTTCCGAGTTCTAATCCACTGGGAGATGTCGTGATTACTCTAGATGAGGTGGACCTGGACACCCGACCATCGTACAAATCGTTATCCTACACATAGGGGGATCCCATGGAGAGCTTTACAACGAAGTATTATGGCAGAGACTTGCTCGTCATAAGTAATTGCTAGATGGTTCTTAAAGATATTCGTTATGACAAGAGCCTAGGATATTATAGGTAGATGCAATATGTATTGAGTAAGTCAATTTCCTATTCCTAATAATATACTGACTCGTACTAAGTCAATTATCAATTAATAAAAGAACTCTCCAATTTTGCAACATGGGTGAGATGAATTCTATTGCTGAATGCGTTTTGATCTGCTTCGCACTGTTGAACCCATGTTGGATTGGGAGGAGAAAGCAACGAAGCCCTATGGTAACGCGTTGGCAAATGATTTACAAGGTAATTACACAGGCTTATATACACGCATGATCACTCATCAGCCTAGACAGAAATCATGATGCCTGCAAGGACCCGAAACGGAAGAGTCGGTTCTGAAGGATGTGATGCTTACAGGAAGCCGTTTTGGCCCAAGATGCAATTATTATCTGTGAATGCTCAATTATCTCTTGGCCAGTTCCTCTATTTAGCGTAAACCTGATAGCAAAACCAGAGAATTCTGTAGGCGAATATGTATACGGCAGTCAATTATAGCGAATCATCTCTTCTCTGATCACTGCGCGGAAGCTGCTCTGCACACCAAGGGATGCTGCGACCGCCATATAGGAACACAAACCCACTATATGAATCTTACAGCCGCAGTCATAGGGAAAAGTTTCTAACAGTCACTACATTACTAGACCCAGCTCTGCGAAGCAAAGCTGCTGAGCCAAAAGACGGCGTCTTCGGATTATATTCATCTGAAGAAAAATGTGTGTTCCATCAAGTCGTTGGCCATTACGAGATTACGACTGAGAGCTTCTGAAAACATCTTGTCAAGCTACTCGTGTAGCGATTGAGAAATACGACTGCCTGTGCATCCTGAGCTTCGTCTGCAATATCGAGCAAAGAGATGAAGATTGGCCTTCATGGGTCCCGAAATGGGCTACAAAATTTCACCCAGCACCATTGGAAGTGGGTCCATCCAAGACATTGGGGACCTTGGACCCTTAAATACTTCTTCTCACATAATGGGAGTCGGCTGACTGTCCGTGGTAAGGTTGTGGACAGAGTGATGCTCAAAGCTGAACCATCGGCATGGCTAGGCCGCTTCCCGAGCTGGGAAATGTCGCAAATAGCCCACATGCAAGAAAAGTTCAACATGAAAGCATGCCGCGAATGGATGATTCTGTTCACAACAGGCAAGATTATGGCGCAAACCAATACAGCGGCGACTACGACCATAATATTACCTTCGTGCCCTTGATGCTGCAGGACTTCACCTTTGTCAATGACCATTTGAACACACTTCACGATTTGATTCATGGCTCCTACGCCTGGGAGCGCTACCTCAGCGCAATGAATACAGGCTCCAGTTTACCAGTTGCGCTGCTCCACTAAACACTGCCCCAGCCCTAGTATGATATCTCAACGCTGCCTGAACCATACCAACTATGTCCGGAGACAGATGGGTGGACGATACATTGTGCTATTCGGCAGGATAAGAAGGCCGCGCTGGTCCACAATCAAGCTAGCATTGCCATTCGAGCCAAGTCGTTCTCCATTACGGAGCGAATCTTCTACAGAACGACTACGGCAGCGACTGAACGTGGTTATGGGATTGTCTGAATTTCTGGACTACGGGTGCCCCTGGTTACTAGACTAGTGGATGAAAGAGACGATCGTTTCAGAGGGATAGGTCCAGCATTTGTTATTGGGTTGATGGAGGGCGAGCTATGGGATGAGAGTGAGCGGGACCTGAAGAATTTGACTGTTGTGCAGTATTCACTATCCGCCTACTCCATTGTTTGAAAAATAGATGGTACTATACATGTTTTTGCCTAAGCTGTGAAGCGGAAAGAGATGAATCTCGTAGGGGGGTAAAGTTAGTGCAGTGTTGCTGTTTTGCTGCTAGGCAAAAGCTACCATCATCTGTCAAACTTGACGAGTGTGCTACAAGTAACCAGCAGTCGCTTATTGCAACAATGGATGGTGTCAAACATGAAAGGGTGGGAGCTTTAGCAACGTGTTACAGATGATAGATAAAATGACCTTGCTACATCCAAGTAGGTTTTCATTCATTATATGAAAATGCCTTCAATCATCCTCGGATTCCAAACCACTCAACATACACCCGTGATGATTTCCGCTACCTTGCTCGGCATGCTCAAAAAAGGGCTGTGGCTTGCATCCAGCCTCACAACCTTGATTCCACTGTCCTTTGCAAATTCGCGCACTTTCAACTCTTGGGCCTCTAATGGCAGAGCTCGATCCTGTGTGCAGATAATGTAGGTTGTGGGGACAGCCCGATAGCCCTCAAAAGGAGTTACCGTATTCATCGATAGACAAGCGAAAGGCCTGAGGCTTGCAACAGCCTTGTCTACTTCCTCCTTAGGCACATCGTGATAGAAGCGCGACTGGGGATCCACGGGAAACATGAGAGTCTTCTCCTCGTTCAATTGGATCCACGATGCAGAAGGTCCAAGCACACTGGGTGCCATCCCTTTTGGAATCAGCCAGGCCGCGCACAGAATTAAATGTACGATATGTTCTTCGAATCCTTCCACAGCAGCCGACGCAGCTAGCCCACCCATAGAATGCGCGAAGAGCACAATTTTGCGACCCTTGGAGATTGCATCTCGCATGTGTGCCTGGATACGCTCCACATCAGGAAGGTATCCTACAGGAACTTTATCGGGCGGAGGGTCTAATAGAGCTGAATGCATCAAGACGACAGGGTATCCGGCTTCGGAAACGAGCTTTGAGGTGGGAGCAAAACATTATGGCGAATGCCATGCTCCAGGTATGAATATAATAACCGGCTTTAGATGTGGCATAGTAGAGAGTATAGAGATGACTTCAAGCAGATTGAACGATGTGAGTTGACTTATGGAAAGAATATCCTTTCATAACTGGCATTGATAGCTATATATACCCTCTTGTTCACTGTGGATCTCCAATCGCTGTCAGAATTTAGTTAAGACGGTGGAAGAGCCAAGCCTCTTTTTAATACACGATATCGCTTGGGAGCTTGTTAGACATGCTACGCGCCCCACAATCGATGTTATATCGGCTTTATAGTGTTACGAATGCCGCGGTGAATTTCTTGCCATGCGAAGTGGGGACGCCTTAGACCAACTTAGGGATTTTGGAGGTCTTGGCACGTGCTAAGACACGGCTACTCCATGCCCGGACACCGTCCCAATGCCGTGTATACCTAGCAATGTTGATTGGACGAACAGGTGAGATAAAAGTGGGGTAAAAGCACGTAGACTTAGCACGGCATTCAAAACACCGTAAAGCCGATACTTAACATCGATTGTAGGGCGCGTAGCATGTTTAACAAGCCCCTAAGCGATACTGTGTGTTAAAAAAGAGCTAGGCTCTTGTTACACGGGGTTGGGCTATACTTTTTTAGTCTCGGTCCGGATGAGGGCGAAATAACTGAATGCGGTAGCCCATGGATACATCTGCCGATTAGACGGAAAAGGGTTATCGGATTAGCCGGGTTTGAGAATTCCATTTTACACTGACTGTCACGGAGTTGATCGGGAAGCGGCATGGATCCAAAGGTCTTGTATTGTCTAGGTTATCGGGGATTGCTCCCGTGTGCTATATACTTGTATCGCGTAATCATCACGTGACACTGACATAGGATTATAATGTATCAATTTTGTTAAGGAACGACTTGTAACAAAAAAAATTGGAGTTGACCACAACGAGAGTATTGATAGAACCTTTCTATCATGATATCCTCATTGCCTCCATTTCTTGCCATCCATACTCACGCGTGCTATCCATGGATGGTACAGTCTTGGATGGGCGGTACATCACGTGATCATCACACTGTGTTGGGGTCTGTTCGGTTGCGCGGTTGCGTTTTGCGTTTTGCGTTTTTGTTACCAGATTCAGGCTAGGTTTTTGAAGACGATCCCGTGTTCGGTTGAGCGCAGCCCAAATCCAGTAATAGAAACGTAAAACGCAAAACGCAACCGAACAACCGAACAGGCCCCTGATCATTACCTTCTGACGTGGTACGAGATTAGCTTTCAACCTTTCACCCTCGTGAAGGAGAGAATCCTTCTTGTTACTTGTAACATCGGCCGCCTCACCAATTCTGCGCACCTTTGAAGCTACGTATTGCTATGGCTTCACCACAACGTGCTCTATTATCTTATATTGAAGGTGATATTCTTCTTGCTTCTACTTCTCTCGATAGCCACCAGCCGGATAGCTCTAGGCGCGCTGCGTTAGTCTACTATAACGTTCCAAAATCCACACTAAACAACCGATGCGCTGGCGACAGATTGCGAAAACATATGTTGGATGTAGTGACAGGTCCTTGAGATTCTATAGAAACCCTAGTTATAAGCACGGTCTACAACACGCCAAATATTCAGATAATTAGGGGGCGATAATACAATCTCCTATTTACATTCTTACGGTTACTCCACATCTAGTACTGTTCAAGAGTCAGACCGTACCATAGCTTGCGTCATTTTAATGACATGACCCCAGGAGGGTGGCAGTAGCATTGAGGGAACAGCATTGAATAACTATTAGGGGATACAATTCAGAACTAAGAGCGAGCCTATGTTCTGCCGTAGGAGTAACCCTAATACGCATGACTTTATATCCTTTGTGGTGGAAAAAGCTACTATATATTGGCCATTCATGCACCTAGTTACTTCATACAGAAACAAATTGAAGGCCCGTAATGACTGATCTCTGCTTCCAACACTTTCTCAGGTTTGTGTGATGATAGGCTGTTGAAGAAAGTGTGTTGTGCAGAGACGAGGCGTTGGAGCTGTACATGATAACTCTCCCTCATCAATTACCCTTTGGGAGTGTGTTTCCTCCAGACATGCTCAACTGCGTCGTCATCGCTCGTTTCATCTTCCCTGCCATATCCTGGAACGAAGCATTTACCGTGACTCCTTGCATCTGTGTGCTTATAATTTTCACTAGCCAGGGAACACTCCTTGTGCGAGTTGCAAACCTAGTCGTTTTCTTCTTAGTGTTCATTGTACTCAGGATCATTCTCAAGTCAGATTCTCCAGTACTTGCATTGCTTCCGGTCGTGTATGCTATGCGTAGGGCTCGGCGGCAATGATAGGCTTGGACTTGGACTCGGACTCGGGCTGTGGCTGCGGAGATCTGTGGTATAACCACCCTCTTCACTTGAGACGTCAAAGGACGGTGAACTGTCGCTATAGGTAGGACTGGCTGTGAGTAGATCTGTTCGCCGTGTGCTATGTCTGGCTAGCGAGAAGCAAAATCATACCTGGAGCGCTAAAGGTGTTGCCATAATGGACATCGCAGATATCAGACCATTGGAATCTGTTGACACCGCAATATGCGCAGTACGTTGCTGTTGTTTTGTTCCGATTTCGACATTGTTGGTAGCATTTGGCTTTGACAGAGCTCATGGTGTGGTAGTGTGAGCACTCTTTGCCACAACTCTCGGATCACATATCGACTGAAAGGGGTCCTCGTGACTATCTTACTCCTAGAGGGTACTGATATTTTTAACATCACAGCACTTACCCGCTCAATCATATAGGGAGCATGTAGTTCCTTCATACTTGCGTTAAAATAGAACACGCCCACGCTAAAGACTAGTCTCTTATGTATTAGCCGTCTGGTGCAAGCCCTGACACCCCTCTGGGTGCTTACTACATAAGACTAACCCTTCAATGAGATTGTTCGCATAAGGTGGACATATCATCCCGTTGACATGTGCTATGTCTCGCGAAAGGCACTCTTCATTGTGCAGGCGAGGGAAGCCATGGTAGATGTGCGAGTAACAACTGTGTCGAAGGGACGCTGGTTCAGTAAGCCTATGATGAACCTCGAAACTTTGTCTAGAGTATCACTGTAAATGCACATTAACAGGACATACATCGAAACAGTCTGCGATGAGACCCAAACTGTCATGCGCAGCAAAGGTAACTCAATCGACACGAGAAGCCCGTTCACAGCAAATTGTGTATAACCATGATCTATGGCATGAAATTGGTGATTGAATGCAGCTTTCTCTTGAGACGGTTGAAGACTGAGCCTTAGGACTCAATCGCAGCAGTCACTCTTGAAGTACCAAAGAGGAGGCATTGATCCTATTTCCACGCAAAAGCCGACGGACCAAAACACGTGCAACTGCAGGCGATGTGGTTTCGAGGCAGCTATATCAATGGATTTATGTAAAGTGGGTCACAAGATTATGATGCTGATACACACAACCATAGGAAGTTGAAAACAAGATCTCCTAACGCATAGCGGGAAATCAGCACCGTACTGACGTGGCAGTCAGTGTCCTTTAGCTACGTTATCGCTGGGCGCCTGAAGTGACTCCGGATTCTAGTTTTCATGTTTCCTGTTCTCAGATACCCACTTACTGTAAACAGAAAATTTAAAGACGACACAACCATACATGTCACTCAAGACTCAAAAGTACATGTTCATGAATTGGGGAATCGTTGAATTTTTGTTCAATCGCTCATGACTGGCATCCATGTTATAGACCTATCCCGTGCGTCAAAGCCCATGAGAAGAAATGCATGCACTCCGTACCACAACCACAACCTCAAGCTTCTTACGATGAAGCCTCGATGTCTTTCTTGAGAACACCCTCGTATTGCCTCTTCTCCGCCGGTGTCTGGTAAGCACCGTGACCAAACTTGGACGAGGTGTCGATCCATTTGAGCTCAACCTTCTCCAGCGCTCTCCTGCTGGTATGGGTGAACATGGACTTGCGCAGGGTCATGACGCGCTTCTTAATACCGGGGCAGGCGCCCTTGAGGAGAACGTAATCGTTCTTGACCTCGCCGTAGCGGACGAAACCACCCATGCTGGAGAATGTTAGCTGTAGTCCATTCACTCGTTGCAAAGACCTGTAACTTACGGAGTGATGCGTTTCTTGGAGACGTCAAAGTCGGTAGAGGCGTTACCCTCGTCATCGCCCTTGCCGATACGGTAGATCTTGTGGTTGACGGAAGTACGGTGGTGGTATCCGTCCTGACCGGCACGGGCAACAGTCCACTGGACGTGGGCAGGATGCCAGGCACCGATACAGGCGATCTTGCGGAGACCCTTGTGTGTCTTACGCGGGAGCTTCTTGGTGCCCCAACGAGAAGTGACACCGTTGAATCCCTTACCCTTGGTGACGGCGATAACATCAATCATCTCGTTGTCCTCGAAGACTGAGGTGATCTCAATGGGCTTCTCGAAGAGACCGTGGCCGAACTCGACCTTGTCGGCAACGCTGCCACCGTTGACCTGGATCTCCATAAGGTGGGCCTTCTTCTGCTGGAGTGGGGTCTTGGAGATCTGAGTGTGGGCGAGGACACGGACGACAGTGCAGTACTTCTTGATGCGCTCGAGCTCGCGGGTGATAGACTGGCCGTTGTTCTCGGAGTGCTTCTTGGCGTACTTGGTAAAGGCCTTCTTCTTGCTCTTGTACCAGTTACGGTAGAAGCGACGCTTGACCTCGTCGCTCAAGTGCTCAGCCCAGACAGTGGTGAGGGAGCGGAGACCCCGGGGAGTCTCGATGTAACCGACAAGACCGACAGCAATCATCTGTGGTTTTGTTAGCCGTAGCTCTCAATTGATTCTGCAGGCGCATGCGTACGGGAGGAGTCTCGATGACGGTGCAGGCCTCGACGATTTCCTTTTTGTGCAGCTTGGCACCTGGGCGGTCCAGGTCGCGGACAATCGTGGTCATACCAGCCTTGTAGCCCATGGCGGCCGTCAAGTGGACGGGCTTCTTCGGGTCATCCTTGGGGAAGCTGGCCACGATGGTGAGCTGGGTATCGAACTTTTGGCGGCAGCGACAGTAATTACCTCTTGACCTTACCGCGGTGACGGGAGGCGCGCTTTCGCGGCAAGAAAGCCAGAGAACCGTGGCGGGGGGCTTCGAACTTCCTGTGGGACATGGCGAGTTCGATGTGCTGCGGTTAGTAGAGTCGAAGTTGTCGAAGAAGTTCAATTGAGCGAGGCCGACGAATATTGTTGTGGGCGGAGCGAGTGGACGGGGCTAGCTGCAAGCGGCAAGGCGTAGTTTCCGTGGCCCGGAGGGCTTGGCGGTTTGGAGGTTGGACAGCCCCCCACTAAGAGTGAATCGAGGTATCACCTAACACGCTCTGTCTCCGTACCTGCGCTGTTGCTGTTTGCGTTGTCGCCCGCCGCCGCCATTCCGCTGCCCCCGTCGAGTCGAGTCTCCCGCACGCTCCAAACATACACCTTCCACCAGCTAGCTCCCCCCGCCATTGCCCACACACACATACTCCCCAGCAGACACCGCCCTCACTACATCACCCATCACCTACCCTCCACCATCGACGTCGGCAGGGCTGTCTCGTCTCCGGCCCCTCGCAAGCTTCACGGCCCATATAATTGCTCAGCGAGAATCCCTCCGCACCCAACACACCACCGCGCTCGCTGCACCTGATCGCACTCCGCTGGCGTTCGGCGGCCCTTGTCAAGAATCATGGTAGAAGCAGAAGGAAACCCCACGACGTGGAAATTCACCCAGTACGTGCAATACCCTGTGTCAGCGGGGTAGCTGAGCTGTTTCGGCTCACTTCCTGCCATCTTTGCAAGGTCGGCCAAAGCGCTCTGCAACCGCCACTGACTACAACAGGTGCTTTGGCGACAAAGGCGATGTTGAGGATATAACCGAAGGTACGTACTTTTTTCTTAGCATTCTACCTTGTGTACAGCTTTCAGTCCTCCGCCAGTCCTCTCAATCGCTATCTGCAATGACTAACCACGAGTGCAGCTGACATCATCTCCACCGTCGAGTTCGACCAGACGGGTAACTACCTTGCAACCGGTGACAAGGGTGGTCGAGTCGTCTTGTTCGAACGAAACGAGACGGTAGGCCATCTTCACTAGTTTTCCTGTCACGACGGCACCTAACAAGCAGCAGAAAAAAACCTGCGAATACAAATTCCACACCGAGTTCCAATCGCACGAGCCCGAGTTCGACTACCTAAAATCTCTCGAGATCGAGGAAAAGATCAACAAGATCAAATGGTGCCGCCGACAAAACGCCTCACACTACCTGCTTTCCACAAACGACAAGACCATCAAGTTATGGAAGGTATTTGAGAAGTCGCTAAAGGTAGTGGCAGAAAACAACCTGTCACACGAGTTGACGCCTGGAGGTGGGGTTGCTGGTGGCGGCGGTCCCGTCAGGAACCCAAATGCACAGTTCCGCAGTGCCACGGACCTGAAGCTCCCCCGACTTACACATCACGATACAGTAGTCGCAGCAGTACCCCGGAAGACGTATGCCAATGCGCATGCATACCATATCAATAGCATATCTGTAAACAGTGACGGGGAGACATTCATTAGTAGCGATGATCTGCGGATTAACCTCTGGAACCTCAACATCCAGGACCAGAGCTTCAACATTGTCGACATCAAGCCAGCGAACATGGAGGAGCTTACAGAGGTCATCACAGCTGCCGAGTTTCACCCCATCAGCTGCAACTGGTTCATGTATGCAAGCTCCAAGGGAACGATTAAGCTCGCTGACATGCGTGAGAGTGCTCTATGTGACCAGCATGCCAAGCGTAAGTCAGCCATGACGCCCTATACAAAAACCATGTCCTAACGCATAGACTGTAGAGTTTGAGCAAGAAGAAGACCCTTCATCAAGGTCATTCTTCTCCGAAATCATTTCATCCATCTCTGATGTACGGTTCTCACATGACGGACGATACATCCTGTCTCGCGACTACCTGACCGTCAAGATCTGGGATGTGAATATGGAGAAGACACCAGTCAAGACGATCCCCATCCATGAACACCTGCGCCCTAGGCTATGCGACACATACGAAAACGACAGTATTTTTGACAAGTTTGAGGTTGTTTTCTCTGGAGACGCAAAGAATGTCATGACTGGCAGCTACAATAACAACTTCATGATATATCCTTCAGATAACGACAAGGATACCGAGGTTGTGCTACAAGCTGACAAGTCTGCGTTCAAAGCAAAAAAGGTTGGAATACCGACGCCGATGAACTCGTCCGGCAGCCCGACTGGTAGTAACGCCGGTAGAAAGGGTGGATCAAGAGCTGGTAGCCCTGCTGCCGGTGCCGTTGGGCAAGGTCAACGCATGAGGAAGGAAACCGATGCGGACCAGATTGACTTCAACAAGAAGATTCTGCACATGAGCTGGCATCCGTTTGAGGATAGCATTGCTATAGCAGCAACAAACAATGTGAGTTGGGCGCGTACATCTGGGCATCAAGAGTACAAACTAACACGGCACAGCTTTTCGTCTTCTCGGCATTGTAATGGCATCCTTCGTTCACGAGCATCGCCAAAGAATTTCTATGAGCGGGAATGTACACTTGTTGGGTGCTTGGCCATCCTTACCCTCTGATCTTCCTTTCGGTTGGCAGTGATCTGCCTGGTGGCGCTAAGGACGATAGAATAGGAGCATTTATGGCGAAAGGGCGTGGGAATGCGGACGATGGACGACACAAAGTGGTCAATGAATAGGCAGCTTCTGAGTAGCGTAGATTGCAACACCATGATAATGACTCTGAGTGGTGCAGAGAAATGACAAGAGAAATGGTAATGAGTTATTATTGTTGCTGGTGTTTGGTGAGGATTTGTTGTAGTGAGCGGCTGCTGAGGTGGTGGTGATAAGGCGCCAAGTATAGGTTGCGGCAAACCCCACAATCGCGATCTGGCTGCATGTTGGGCAAGTCCAAAATTAACTATGACCTTTGAGTTCGGCCTCGGCACAAGGGGTCTCTGATGCCCATGTTCTTGAGATTTGCTTGGTTCGGTAAGACTGACGGTCAATCCCCACGTTAGCGCCCGTGAGGCTCATCTCATCCCGGACTTACACGTTGCGTCTCGCGACACCCACCCGTGTTCAACCAACTGCAGGAAAGTGCAGGTCATGATAAAATTGTAGATAACGCATCACGAATTCCTTGTCTCTGTGAGTGAGAATCTCACGCTGCGCTTGCGGGCTCTGGCAAGAAGCATCAGCCCGCGGGCAGCTACAAGTCGCTCATGTTACGTGTCTAATCATCGCCAATCTTGTTAGCATCCTGGCTTGGTCAACCTGTATCTCAGCCTTCAAATCTGGTGGTCAGATTATAGCCTCTGACTCGGCACTTGGCCATCATGGCAGCCATCGCACCAATCGTTAGCAGTTTCTCGCTCATCTTTGGAGGATGTTGCGCAAATGTGAGAAGAAGATCCCAGTCCTTGTATTGCCCTCTTGTATGCTCCATACTGACAAATCCAAGGTCTATTGCCTAGAAGCAATCGTAAAGTAATAGGAACATGCTCAATGCGCAATATGCAGGTGCTAATGTAGAGACAGACAAGAGCCAAATAGCGGTTTGCTGATCACGCTGTTTCAATTCGTATTCACTTGTCTCTCGACATTACACTACCAATTCGATCCCAATGGTCGTTACTATATGAGGAGCTCGCCGGTACCATTCCGCAAGTGGTGCATGAGCGCGGCTTTGTTCTTCACAGTCAATATGTTGAACAACTGGGCATTCGCTTTCAGCATCTCGGTGCCGGTCCACATTATTCTCAGGAGCTTTGGCAGTGTCACTACAATGATAGCTGGTTGGATGCGTGGTAAGAGATACACGCCTTTGCAGGTCTTCTCGGTTGCAGTCTTGACGCTTGGTGTCATGGTTTCTGCGTGGGCGGATGCTCGGTCCAAGGTACAGTAGTGGGTTATGTTGCTTGGGTTCGCAGACGCTGACTGTTGACAGGGCAAGACCATGGATACGTCAAGCAGTAGCATGTCAAGCTCGTCTCTGCAGGCTGGTCTTTTGATCCTGCTCATCGCACAGCTGCTTTCAGCGTGGATGGGAGCTTACGTCGAAGACATCTACAGAGATCACGGAAAAGACTGGCAGGCCAACCTCTTTTACTCACACCTGCTGTCTATTCCGTTTTTTGCTGGATTCGCCCCGACTCTAACGCAGCAGTTCAACCGTCTGCAGTCATCGCAATCCTTCCAGGTGTCTCCCAAGATGGCCGCCTCTCTCCCGCCGCTGGTTAGCACGATTCTCGCATCAACATCCCAGCACATGATATACCTTACCGCCAACGCACTCACGCAGTTACTGTGCATCACTGGCGTCAACATGCTTAGTGCAAATACTTCTGCTGTCACTGTCACGATTGTGCTCAACATCAGGAAGCTGGTGAGTTTCTTGCTGAGCATCTGGCTGTTCGGAAACCACATGAGTGGGCTAATGAAGGTGGGCGCCGCGATGGTGTTTGGAGCCGGAGCGCTGTACGGGTGGGAGACTACATACCGCATACCACAGCAGAGGAAGCGTGAAGCCGAGAAGCAGAAGAAGGGCAACTGATGCACGGAGGGGGGGGGCAGTGGACGAGTGCCTATTTACACAGAGCTGGGGCGGCAGGGTAGACATGTGCGTGCAGGGCGGGCGAGGGCGTGAGATAGCATTCGTGGCGATATATTAAACCAAGTAGCACCGGGCGCGCCGGTCCGCGTCGTGACGATGCCAAGAATAGATACTCGAGTGGCTTGACCAGACCTTCAGCGCCCCCTCTCTGCCCCTCGCCCAAATAGGGTTTACACACAATGGCGGGCTGGCCAGTAGTGGCCAATGCAGGGGGAGGTGGTAAGCGAGACGCCCGTCCTCTCAGACCCTGAGCTCGTAGTTAGGTGTCCTGTCTCTTGCAGCGCAGCCCCCGACTCTCTTTCCAATTCCATCAACCATTTTTCTTTCTTGCGGGAGGTAAGCTGGTGCCATCGCATGCTCAAATCCCTCAATCCCGCGCGTTAGTTAACGTGCAATTCAACAGGTAGCTTCAAAGAGCCTCAGCCCACAATGTCCTCCTCACCTGCTGGGAGCATCCGCCAGCGAGCAGGCAAAGACAAGAAGCGACCTGTCTCACCCAACCCAGAAGTCCTGTCTGAGAAGGTCGAAAAGGTCGCCAATATCGTCGCAAAGGGCAAGCCGTACAAGCCCGCGCAGCAGGGCCGCGAGTGGGACTACAGGCTCGCCATCACCATCATGACCGTCCTCGCCTTCGTCACTCGCTTTTGGGGCATCAGACATCCCGACCAGGTTGTCTTTGATGAGGTCCATTTTGGAAAGGTATGTCTCCGTGTCCAGAAGCTGCCATGTGCGTCTCCGACACGCAATGGGGGCGCGACGGGTACTTGGACCACAGGGCTAATCGCGTCCGCAGTTCGCTTCCTACTACCTGCAACGCACCTACTTCTTCGATGTCCACCCGCCGCTCGGAAAGCTCCTCTTTGCTTTTGCTGGATGGGTCGTTGGATACAAGGGCGAGTTTCTCTTCGAGAACATTGGTGACTCGTACATCACCAACAAGGTTCCCTATGTCGCATACCGTGCCATGCCTGCCTCGCTCGGCGCCCTTACGGTTCCCATTGTCTTCATGATCATGTGGGAGTCTGGATACTCGCTGCCTGCCTGCGTCACCGCTGCTGGACTCATGCTCCTCGACAACGCCCACATTGGCCAGACGCGCCTGATCCTCCTCGACGCCTCCCTCATCTTCTTCATGGCTCTCTCCGTGCTATCCTACATTCGCTTTTACAAGGAAAGACATGCGCCTTTTGGTCAGAAATGGTGGAAGTGGCTCCTATTGACTGGTATCAACCTGAGCTGCGTCATCTCCATCAAATATGTTGGTGTTTTCACTTTCTTCTCGATTGGTGTCCCGGTCTTGATTGATCTTTGGGACTTGATGGACGTCAACCGACGACAGGGCGCATTGACTCTAGTCGAGTTTGGCAAGCACTTTGTTGCTCGTCTTGTTGGCCTGCTTATTGTCCCCTTCTTCCTCTACCTCTTCTGGTTCCAGGTTCATTTCGCCATCCTTACTCGTTCCGGACCTGGTGACGACTTTATGACGCCAGAGTTCCAGGAAACCTTGAGTGACAATGTCATGAGCCTTCAGTCTGTTAGCATCAATTACTACGATGCTATTACCATCCGCCACAAGGAGACCAAGGTCTATCTTCACAGCCACCCGGACCGCTACCCACTCCGATACGAGGATGGACGTGTCTCTTCTCAAGGGCAGCAAGTAACTGGCTACCCCCACAATGATACCAACAACCACTGGCAGGTCCTTCCTTCGACTCCTCTTCCAGCCGAGGCCGGTCAGCGCGTCCAGGTAGGCGATGTAGTTCGTCTTCGCCATTTGGTTACCAACACTATGCTCTTGACTCACGACGTCGCATCACCTTACTACCCCACTAACCAGGAATTTACGACTGTGAGCCTAGAGGATGCCGCTGACACGCGTTACAACGACACGCTTTTCCAGATCAAGGCCGACAAGGGCAAGGGTGACTTTAAGACCATGTCTACCCACTTCAAACTGATCCACGTCCCCACCAAGGTCGCCATGTGGACCCACACCAAACCTTTGCCAGACTGGGCCTACAAACAGGCTGAGATCAACGGAAATAAGGCCATCCAGCAATCCAGCAACGTTTGGTATGTCGACGATATTCCTTCGCTCCCAGCCGAAGACGAGCGTAACAAGAAGGAGCCCAAGAAGGTCAAGCACTTGAGCTTCTTGAGGAAGTGGGTCGAGGTTCAACGCGCCATGTTCCATCACAACAACGCCTTGACGAGCTCTCACCCCTACGCGTCGCAGCCTATTTCCTGGCCTTTTCTTCTGCGTGGTGTGTCTTTCTGGACCAAGAACGACACGCGCCAGCAGATTTACTTCCTGGGTAATCCTGTTGGATGGTGGCTTGCCTCTTCGCTTCTGGCCGTCTTTGTCGGTATCATTGGCGCAGACCAACTGGCTCTCCGTCGTGGTATGGACGCTCTCGATGACCGTAAGTTGTTTCTCTCATACAAACAGCCAAAAATCCTTCACTTAGTAAAGTCGTTTGTATTGGACGGGGATGTTCTAACATTCTTACCTGTAGGCACCCGCTCTCGTCTCTACAATTCGACCGGTTTCTTTTTCCTTACTTGGGCTGCTCACTACATCCCCTTCTACATCATGGGACGTCAGCTGTTCCTTCACCACTACCTCCCCGCCCACTTGGCCTCCTGCCTCGTCACTGGCGCGCTTGTCGAGTTTGTCTTCTGCATCGAACCCCAGGATCCTGAAGTATCTTCTGATGCCAAGGGCCATCGCCGAACTCTTTCCCGCCCCGTTCGCGAGCGTGTGGCTTCATCAAGTCTCATTGGCAGCTGGGTTGCAACGGTCGTGATTCTCGCCGCTGTCTTATGGTGCTTCCTCTTCTTTGCCCCCCTCACATACGGCAACCCTGGTCTCGACGTTGCTCAAGTCAACGCGAGAAAGTGGCTCGGATATGACCTTCACTTTGCTAAATAGAATCTTTTTGATGATTTAGATGTGTGGAGGGAGGGTTTTTCCTCGAGGTTTGGGGGACAAAAGACTTCTTTTTCTTTCTTTTCTTTTGCTAATCTGGGCTTTTCCACCACACCTTGGGGCAAAAAAATAGTGCAACAGCGTGGACGGAGCGCTGAGAGTATGTAAGGGCGCAGTTCAGGTCTCATGTATTCTATCATCACTTTTTTTTCTGCCCTTTGTTGCGGGGCTGTGAAGCCGGGAGGGAAGCGGCCCCCCGGAATGGATTGCCCATAGAGACATGCAAAGCACCGTTTTTTTAACTCTCCTAGTGTGTATGCGTATGGAGTTGCATAGTGAGAAGAATCTACTCCCCATCTCAACAATCAATGTCGAAGCAATCACAATGCAACATCCGCCTGCTCAAGCTTCTCATACAACACGTGTATGTCTTTTGTAATTCGAGCTTTTATTTTCATCTATATGCAAAATCTCTTACAAGCCCATCCAAAGAACCCCAATCCTCGCCGTCTGTCTGGTCTGTCGGGTTAACGAAGTCGGCATAGCAGGGACTGCCGTGATCGTCGAGTTGAGCCCAAGGCGCTGGGATGGATTCCCTGAATTTAGGCTGCACCATCGACTCGCCATCGTCTCGCCTAGATGCATTTCCTTCCATTACCTGAGCACTAGTAGTAATGCTGTCCGTACGATTTTCTGCTTCAAAACTCAAATTCGCCACGAAAACGCTCGACATCCATGCCTGGGCCCACAATATCTGACAGGTCCCTTCGTCCCATCTGACCAAACACTCTCCGGAGAGTATCGTACAGGTTTGTGCTTTGGTTCTGATGAATCATGTTGTCTAGTTGACTCTCTGACACGCCATCGCCGACGACTTCCCTCGCCTTCTCTTTGCCTTCTCGCTCTACGACCTTGTGCATGGCCAGGGCACCGAGCAGGTGCTGTGCTGCCTCGGTGTAGCAGCCAATATTGATGCATGAGACACCGAGGTTATAGCGGGCGCGGACGAAGTTTGGACGAAGGGCGAGGGCACGCGAGTAAGCGTCGATTGCTTCTTCGCTTCGGCCCGAGTTTGCGAGGGTGGCGCCAAGGCGGTTCCAGAGGAGGTGGACTTGTGATGACGAGTTTGAGACGCCGGATTCGGTGGAGGCGAGGGCGGCGCCGAAACAGTCGACGGCTTTATCGTATTCTTCTACACCGTAGAACAACACGCCCAAGCCGACTTGTACGTCAGGGTCCATCTGTTCACCAGATGGCGATAATTGCGCGGCTTGAATGAAAAGATTGGTAACCTTCTCGTGGAGTAGATGGCGGTCTGTGAAGCCCATCTCGGCATCCGACGAGAGCGGCTCCTTGATGAGGGAGGGGTACTTGGTTGCTAACCAACGTTCTAATGTTCTGTATGCTGTGCTCTCGTAGCCTTCGTTCGTGTATGATACGGCCAGACCCATGAGAGCTTCGAGATTCGAGGGGTCTTGCTTCAACGCATGCTCCAACGCACGGATGGCGGGTGTCTCCTTCTCGTTCTGCGCCTGAGCCTCACCCAACCTTACCCAAGCCGCAATGTGGTTTGGATCCTTTTGTACTGCTGCTTCAAATGCGAGGGCGGCCAATGATAAGTTCCCACCTTCTTCCATGATTTTAACACCCTCCTCGAACGGATTTGTGACATTCTTGAAGAGGTTTTCCTGCTCAAACAGATAGTCGCCCATGGACGGATCGCGGACCGGATGTGTGTTGAGACCATCGAAACCCTCCCACTGATCGAGATCGCCCATGTGGCCTTCAACAAATCTCTCCTCGTTGGCAAGTTGCCTAGCATATTCAGTCTCAGCTTGGATTCCCTTCCAGACGGACTCGAAATCGTCGAAGTCAATGGCGTCTTTCTCTACTGACCTGTCCATTTCGTTCAGCTCAGCCTCCATAGCCTTGTTGGCTTCCTCGTCGAGCGCGTCCAGGTTCTGTTGGCCGGTCAGTTCCAACTGTGCAAACTGTGCTTCCCAGTCATGGTCGTCGAGCTCGACCATGCGTCCTTTGCCCTTTCCTGAGTCCTGTACGGGCTGCTGAAAGTTTTGTGGGGCGTATGGCTGTTGCATCATGCCCATGCCCATGCCCATACCACCCATACCCATACCCATACCCATACCCATGCCGTACATGGGCTGCTGGTACGCCGACATGGAAGGCTGTGATGCGGTTGTAGGGCTCGCAGTCCGGGCGGCAGGGTTCATTTGTTGGAACTTTGCGAATTCGGCAGGGTTGAAGCCCGCTGGCCTCTCTTGCATGGCTGGGCCCATTTGGGGAGCCTGCATGCCCGGATCGAACTCGGCTGCCCATGCTGGCGATCCGCTATGCTGGGCTCGCTCCAATTCTCTACGCATCTGCTCCATGGCAAAGGGTGACGCAGGTCCGGGCCCTTGTGGGAGCTGTATGTTCTGATTCATGAACTCGTTCATCATCTGCCGGCCCACGGGTTAGTCATGGCACATTTTCTCTACTCTGCATTGTTTGCATGCGCTGTTGCTGACTTACACCATCAGAAGGGCCGCCCATCTGCTGACTTCGCATACCCTCCTGCATACCGCCTGGTCCGCGCCCAACCAGGCGGTCGCGTTGTAGGGAATTGTCATCTTGTACATGCTTGGTGAACTGGCTGAGTGGGTTGGCCCCCGTGGAGCACTCGGCACCGCCGAGGAAGGACATGACTAAATGTGCGACGAGTGGATAATGTCAATGAGTTAGTTACGGCGCGACGAAGGAGTGGTGAGCAGAGAGACAAGTAAGGACGCTGTAGGTGAGTAGGGCGGAATCCGCGCGTCGAGTAATTGATCAGCAGCAGATGCCGGGTGGAGATGGCACGCGGGGCAAGCCGAGGTCGCAGCCGGTCGCGCTTGCCGAATCCTGGCCCACACTCCGTCGCCGCCCTGGACGCAGCCACGGCATTGGCTTGACGTCGATGCATCGATTAAAATCTTATTAGAAACCATCAAAGACACATAGATTTTTTTCACCCTATATGATGTACACACGAAGAGGGGAGTGGCAACGCCGGACGCTCTCCACCATGAAACAAGCAACCTGTATACCAACATGGGGCATCACTGACCACACACATGTCCCAGTCTTATATATCGTACAGATCGGCCCATCCCCTTGCAGTCGTCATTCGTCTATCCTCCAAATGAGAGGAAGCCCCTTCATGATTTGTTTTACAATCCATCTCGTACCATCACCTGCTTCTCATCTATTCCTGGAACGAGTCCTGACGCTTTTCGCGCTCATTCTGTGTCTGTGTGCTGGATCTGCTGAAATCGACGCGGAGTTGTCTGCCATAGATGACCTTATCTTTGAGAACTTCTTTAGCACGGGTGGCGCTGGCCACGTCGATGAAGTCTGCATGAGCAAAACCTCTCGGTTGGCCGGTTCTCCTGTCAATGGCAACGCGTACATCCAAGACGTTGCGAATGTCGCGGAAGAGGTCGTTGAGGTCCTTGTCTGACATCTCAAACGACATGTTGCCGATGAAGAGCGTCTTGGACGGAGGGCTGGGCTCGTTGCCATTGGCGCGCTCCTTTGTCGGATACTTGGGTGCGTGGAACTGAACGACAAGGTTGCGGCCTTCAAACACCTGCATGTCGAGGTTATCAATAGCAGCCTGTGCATCACTAACGTTCTTGTATTCGACGTAGGCGAAACTAAACAAACGGCGTCAGTCAATATCGGACCGTTTAGAGTGAAGAATATTACCCTCTGCTTAGACCCCGGTTGTCGTAGACGATCTTGATGCTCTCAATATCACCAAAGCGAGAGAAGACACGCTTCAGCTGATCTGTGGTAACTTCGTAATAGAGGTTGCCAATGTAAAGCATATTGTGGGGTTCAATATTCTTGGCTGGTCGTTCCCTCATGCCCCGCGGGCTGGTCTGGCTAGATCTAGCAGTAGCAGCCTCAAGCGCATCTGCGCCGACAGTGGCATACTTGTCAGTGGGCTCTGCCTGTGCCTTTTGTTGTGCAGGCGTCAAGTTATCCTCGATAGGCGCCTCTGCTGTCTGGGCAAAGTTCTCAGAGGCTTCTGCGGCAGCAGCCTCAGCTGAGTCGGTTTTTGACACCTCGTCGCTAGAAAATCCCCGTCGGAAAGAGGCAATTGACCACTGCTGCTGCCTTGGACGGAAGGCCGAGGGTGTGAGAGTAGTAATGGAGCGCGGCTGTACCAGGTACGCCTTGGAGGGCGAGGCACTGATGGCGCGGACGGCAGCACGGCGGAGGAGAAACCTTAATTGATGGCTGGTAAGTATACATGGTCAATGTGCCGTGTGGGCGTGTCTTACATGGTGGCAATTGGACGAAGGCTGGCGATAGTCACTCGAAATTCCAGAGGTCGAAATGCGGTAAATTTTTGGACGGACATGGTAGTGCCGCGCTAAACGTCGCTCACGTGACGCAGCGTCGATCCTAGCCAGGGCGGGCGACAGACATGGTATGGTCGAATTCCCCCCACCGACAACATTGCAAGCCGAGGGTGAGGGGCCTAGCGAATTAGTCCATACGCAGTATTTATGTGCACATGGCCGTGGTAGACCTGCCCGAGTGCAATCGTACCTGCGTATAGCCTCCGTGGCTTTTTGCCCAGCCCTTCTCGCCATGCCGCTAGGAGCAGGCGTGACATGCAGTAGTCATCGAGTCCATATTTGACATGACGGCACGGGGCAGGGCGACTGGTCGGCGGGGTCTAATGCGCGTTGCTTGTGTATGTGAGTCTTGTTCGCAGTTCTGCATCCACCCCGGCATTCACAACTCCCACCCTTCAATGCCACCATGCTGAAAGGTAGCTCTCGCTGACCCTTCCATCACGCACCCAACCATACTGATGTGTCCTGCAGGAGCATTCTCTACCGACGCAGATGCGTCACCAGACTTTGGCCCTGCCCACGACGATCAAATAATTTCGTCAGAAGACGAGCTCGATCTGGACGACTCGGACACAGAGGCTGGCGGCAGTGGGCGTACAAAAACCAATTATGGTGCGACTTCAGCATCGCAGCGAGGTGCCGGCCCCAGCGTTGAAGACGACGATGACGGCATACTCCCCCGCGACAAACAGCGCCGGACTGCCTTCTACGACTACACTGCCGAGAAGCAAATGAGCCACACTGAAGCCAAGCAGTTCTATCAGAGGCATCAGCTCGAGACACAGCACGGCGGCCCCCAAGCAGACATGCACAGCCCCGCCATGCGCGCAAAGACGTTCCCCGCCAATTTCGGTGGCACTGACGGTGTCGACTTTCTCAGCAGGGCTGAGAGTACTCGCTCGCGAAAGAGCAATGTCAGCCATGCGAACCATGTCCAACGGCCCTACATACCCATCGGCTCGTCACAAGCAGAGCAGTCGCATGAACCTCGTCGGCACAGGACCCAGCAAGTCCCTGACCCTCTAGGTGCCCACGATGAGACCGACCATTTTCTCCAGGCTGATCAACAGGCCCGGTCGCATGGCCAACACCCTAACCTTCCTCATGACCATAAGCCTCTTCTGGCTGAACAAGGGATCCACGGTGCAGGTGCAGGCATAGGCCTTGGGACAGGGGCAGGAGGATTTGCAATGTCTGATTCCAGCATCACTGCCGAGCTCAGCTCCATCTACGCGAACATTCAAAAAGTGCTCGATCTACGCCACAAGTACATTCGCTTGTCGTTGCAACGCTCTTTCGACAATCCCAAGGACGACCCGGCTTGGCGCATTTACCCATCTCCTCCGGAACCTGTGTGGAATGACACCTCTAAAGAGCGTCGCAATGCAGCTAGTAGCATGCAAAATAGCGGTATTCTAGAGCCGAATGAGATTCCCAAGCCACCTCGTAAAATGGGCACCAACATTGGCGAAGATTTCCATTTGGAAGAGTGCCTTCCTGTGCCTGGTCCGGGTGAGATGTCGTTCCGGCTTGACGACAGTGGCGTGTACCAAGTATATGAGACTGCCAAATCTGCTGAGCTTGATACACCCATCATTGCCATTCCAACGTTGCGCGAATTCTACATTGATCTCGATTCCATTCTAGAGATATCTTCCGACGGGCCCAGCAAAAGTTTCGCCTTCCGCCGTCTCCAATACCTGGAAGGAAAGTTCAATCTTTATTATTTGCTAAACGAGTATCAAGAGACGGCCGATACCAAGAAGGTGCCCCACAGAGACTTTTACAATGTACGAAAGGTCGATACCCATGTGCACCATTCTGCATGCATGAACCAGAAACACCTGCTACGCTTTATCAAGTCGAAGATGAAGAAGTCTCCTGATGAGGTAGTGCTGTACCGTGATGGCAAGCATCTCACGCTGAGGGAAGTGTTTGAGTCTATCAACTTGACGGCATACGATCTGAGTATCGACACACTAGATATGCATGTAAGTATCGACTTGACGCTTTTGATACGACGGTGCTAACCATACAGGCCCATACCGACTCATTCCACCGCTTTGACAAGTTCAACTTGAAGTACAACCCAGTTGGTGAATCGCGTCTAAGAACCATCTTCCTGAAGACGGACAACTTTGTCAAAGGCCGCTATTTGGCTGAAATCACCAAAGAAGTCATTTCCGATCTCGAGGCGAGCAAGTACCAGTTCGTAGAATGGCGCATTTCCATCTACGGCCGAGACATTGACGAGTGGGACAAGCTTGCGGCTTGGGTTGTTGACAATAAACTCTTCTCACCCAACGTTAGATGGCTGATTCAAGTTCCGCGCTTGTTTGATGTGTACAAGGCAACTGGTCTAATGGATAACTTCCAGCAAGTTATTGTGAATGTATTCCAGCCTCTGTTTGAAGTCACCAAAGACCCTTCAAGCCATCCCAAGCTCCACATCTTCCTGCAGAGGGTCATTGGCTTCGATAGTGTTGATGACGAAAGCAAAGTCGAGCGCCGCGTGTACAAGAAATTCCCGTTCCCAAGCGAGTGGTCTACGAAGCAGAATCCGCCATACAGCTACTGGATGTACTATCTCTTTGCGAACATGTCGTCACTTAACGTGTGGAGAAAACAGCGAGGCTTCAACACATTCCTCCTCCGTCCGCACTGTGGTGAGGCTGGTGATACCGATCATTTGGCTGCAGCGGTTCTTTGCTGCCACAGCATCAGTCATGGCCTATTGCTCCGGAAGGTGCCTCTTCTCCAATACATTTTCTACCTTGAGCAGATTGGTGTGGCCATGTCACCTCTCAGCAACAACGCGCTCTTCCTGGCGTATGAGCGAAACCCGTTCATGAGCTACTTCAGACGAGGTCTGAACGTCTCGTTGTCAACCGATGATCCTCTCCAATTCGCTTTCACCAAGGAGCCTCTGATTGAAGAGTACTCGGTTGCGGCGCAGATCTACAAGCTGAGTGCTGTAGATATGTGTGAGTTGGCCAAACACTCAGTCGAGCAGAGTGGCTTCGAGCATGTGGTCAAGCAAAAGTGGTTGGGTAGCAACTATCATCTCCCCGGTGTTGCTGGCAACGATATGGCAAGATCCAATGTGCCCAGCATCCGTGAGGCATTCCGACATGAGACTCTCATGGGAGAACTAGCTATGTAAATTTTATGCATGAAGCGTTTCTTAGATGTTCGTACTAACACCGCCCAGGATTGATCGCTACACGCGCGCAGCCCAGGCCGGCAGCCACGACCTAACCAGCTCCAACCTGCAATCTGAGGTACCCCAGACGCCCAGATTGCTTCAAGGAGTCCCGTTCCCTGGCTCACCAACGCACGTCTCAGCTGCGGGTAGCAAACAACTCTTCTCTATGCTCCCCCCAGCCCAAGTCGCGCGCCTCAAGCCCTCAGCATCCACTGCCGACGCAACCAACCCGCAAACTCAACCCGCGTCACCAACCAGCGCCCACGATGGCAGTAACGCCGACCGTCCGAACCGTAACGCCAACATGACGGTCAACCCAAACGCCGTACCTACAGTCCAGCAGCCAGTAGACGGCCAGGCCCCATCTGCAGGCCTGGATGAACCAGACACGGGGCTAAGGCGTTCAACTAGTTCCGTTACATTGGGCGGCGAGCCGAAATTGTTCCCTGGTGTTGTGAGCAGCCGGAGCCATAGGCGCAGCACCAAAAACAGCCAGGCTGAGGATGGGGAGCGGGCGAGTTCACGACTGAGGAGGTATCCAACGGGGGAGACGGAGAGTGTAGTTGAAGAGAGGGATACGGACGATGAGGAGTGAAAGGGCATGGAATTTACAGTAGTGACTTTGTATGACAATTATCAATACTGGACACGAGTTTATTGTTTCGGATTGATCTTTTGTGTACTCGTTTCTATCTACTTCGTATCTATATGACGGCTGCCTTATCCTCCAACCTGGGGGGGAAGGGGAGCCTGCTTTGATGGATGAGGATCCTCGTACCTGCCATGTACATGTCATGGATCAAAAAGAAATGTGTAAAAAAAAAATCGGTGTAAATGATCGCGTGCATCGGTACGCTGAGGAGTTGAAAAGAAGAAGATGCAAACGCTCGCTATACGATGGAAACACGAACAAACAAGAGTGCAGAAGGAAGGAAAAGGAAAGGGAAAAGCTAGCGCCAAAAGATCAAATGAGCAAAATAGATGGATAGTGAAACAAGGCTAAAAAGAAGAAGAAGAAGAGGAAGAAGAAAAGTCCAAACTAGAGATTGTTTCCAAAATAATTCCCATACTCAAGAATTGATAGTCCGCGCGTAACAATCCAAACACCATGCATCGCCCTCTTCCCCGACCTCCACTATGCACTTTTTACAAATCGGCTTGGCGCAGCCAACACACTGTCTCGCGCAAATAAAGCACGTCCGTCCCTCACACCGTCTACAATCAAGGTAGTTCTCCAAATCCTTCTTTCGCGTCGGCGCTTTTTGGCAAGCATGGCACGAGCGCAGGTCGGAGACTGCATGGTGATGTGCCAATGTCCCGCAGGTGGCAGGAGATGGAATGTCGAGATCGATATCCATGAGGTGCGAGTTTGATTTTACGAGGGAAGCTTTGGGACTGAAGCGTTTGAGCTGTTTGGCGGGGCGGCGGTCTGAGGGGAGGTCGTGGGCTTTTGAGGGGAGGAAGGCGTAGGAGAGGGTGTTGTTGGAGTCGAGTGGCGGGGTATTGGGGTGGTGGGGACGAGAGGCATCGCGGCTTAGGGAGGAGTGGTTGTGACGGGGGATGCTCTTGGAGGAGATGTCGGTGCCGGATGGGTGGAGTGAGGTACATGGGCGTTCGTATAGTTGTGGTTTGTCGTCCCCTGCTTGTCGCTTTCTCTTGCCAAGACCGGCGGCGGGCTGGTCGGGGGCCATGGTATGCCAATTGTGACGTGTGTCGTCTTGTTGCCAATCGCGTGCGGTACTGGGGCCGAAGAGGTCGGAGGTAATGTATACCATGGTGGCGGTTGCGGCGGTTGTTGTGTTGTTGTTGTGAGATGAAGGAGTACTGGTGGTGTCAAAGGCGAAAAGAGGTGGAACGCGCGATGATGCAACCAAGGGACACTGGTACCAGTACAGCACCACACGTGTCGGACAAGGAAGCAGCTGCAGATGAGGTGTCGGATGTGGGTCTCGAGGGGGAAGAGAGCGACGGAGGGTTGGACCTAATGTTGTTGAATACGAAGTCGACGACGGCAACGACGACGAGAGAGGATGGACGGGCTGTTGTCGGGCCTAGAAACAAGACACATGCTCGGCGTACCTGACTAGCGGCCGAATCAGGCATCCGACAGGGTACTGGCTGACTTGACCCCCACGACGCGCTTCACGTGCTGCCAAGCCTCTCCCTTCACGCTCCTCTCGACACGCGACGGGCGACGACAACGAGAACAGCGACGACGGCAGTACTTGCGCACAACCAGCATCTGCACATATCCCTGGCCCTGGCCCTCTTGCGTCTGTGTCATGCTCGCCACTTGCGCGTGATTGGCATGACATCGCCATCCGCAGCACTACCACCACATACCACATACCCCACACCGTGATACCCCCTGCACGCTGAAAGCCGGAGAAGATGGACAGCGTCAATGTTTCTGAATTGGTCGCCCGGCTCGGCGCGGAGGAGGAGTCGGTGCGCAAAATGGCCGTCTTCAAACTCCAGAGTGCCATCGGCGACCCGTCATTCGCTGATGTCTTCATCTACGAAGGGGGCCTGCCCAAGCTGCGCTTTCTGGCCCTGCACTCGACCGGAAACACATTAGCCTATTGTCTCACCTCTCTGGCCCGCCTGCTCGAGCTGGACAAGGGATGGGACCATGTCACGGATGATTTGATTGCAAGAGTAAGTCAAGAGAGGAGAGATTATGGTGCGTGAGTACATCTAACCAGTGCTTATCAGATAGTCGACCTCGTCGTCGCACAGCCGCTTATTAACGTCAACCGAGGTGCCATGTCAGTCCTCGCCGTAATCGTTGGTCATCCCTCGCACCGAAGCTCCCACTCAGGCACTACAGGCTTCCAACGCCTCAAGCCAGCCGTCGACGCCCAGCCCCAGTTCCTGTCATCCTTGGTTGAGAAGATTACGTCGGCCGACCATGCGCTCTGTGCAAGCTCCCTCCAACTTATTAATGCATTGATGCGCGACGCCATTGCAAACGATGCCGCCTTTGAATGGCCCAAGTTTATAAAGCAGCTCCAGGAGCTGGGCGTGATCAAGAGTGTGTATGGGCTCATGCAGAGTACGGCAATACAGGACCTGGCTCACCCGTTGTTGGACTTTCAGACATTGACCAAGACGTTGCTGAGGAATTGGAGGGAGGAAAAGGTGGATCTGGAAAATTCCGACCATCGAAGGGCTATTCGGGGCCTACATACCGCGAGTCTACCCAACAGGTCATCGGATCCAAAAGGAAGCAAGAAGCACTATTCGGAAGATTGGAGCCGGTTGGGTTTCGAGACAGAGTCGCCGGCGTGGGAGTTTGACGGGTCTGGATTCTTGGGGCTTATGGACATTACCGACTTTGTTTATAAAAACGAAGATGGCTTTCAGAAGCTTTTGCTCGAGCAGTCGGCCGAGCCAGCCGAGCAACGGTGTCCGATTGCTCGGGCGAGTCTTTCCGTCACGCAAACACTATATGAACATTTTGAAGTGGATAAATTGGATGACGCTGAGTCTCTTCGGCATACCGACTCGCGGGCCAACTTTGACCGAGCATTCAAGCCTCTGTTGATGCATTGGTCTAGGTTGCACACGAGTGGTCTGAATGCATTTATCCGGCTGTGGAAAGCAGCAGGCGCGCAGATTGAAGACTTTGAAAAGATTGAGGAACTGATTCGCATCTTGATTGAGCAGGTGGTCGGGCAGGCACCACGAATGAAGGATGTCAAGGAAATTGAAGAGGAGCTAGCAGAGTTTGAGCTCAAGCGGCTGCGAGAATTGCAGATGGAAGTGCTTGAACTGACGTATGAAGATGCATGGGGGCATCACCTGCGGTATGCAGTCTGCCTGTTGTATGCCGTGCCAAGCTAACACTCCACAGCCAAGTCCGCGACGAGCTCAATCACGAGGCGCTGCAGTTTGTCAAAGAGCAACGTATAAGATGCTTGCTCCAAGGCGCATGGTTCCCAATGGGAGCAGACTTTGGCACAAACACCGGCCCGGTAGCTGGCAACCGTGCCGTGCCATCGTCGTGGCGCTTTGTTCGACTGTCACACAACCGGCGATACCTGCACTACGCTGACTTTGACGAAAAGACGACGACAGAGCCGAAATTAGATGCCCTGCAGGAAAAGAGTGAGTACTACGCGCTCCGCTAGGTGCATGCCAGGGCGTATTTGTATCTTCACCGTGGCTGACGCGGAGATTAACAGTCGACTTGTCCATTGTCTCATCTGTTGTGAGCAATGTCTCGGCCTCGACCCCATCGACAGCATCGTCTGACAGTACGGTGAGGACGCTGCCAGGCCATGAGCGGGCGTCGACATCGACCAAAATCACAATCCACGGGTACACGGCCCTGTCCAATCATGCGCGGCAGGCGTCGAGTGGGTCGGGTGCAGGACGCAAAGAAACCGTACTGTTGCATCTGCACCCTCAAAGCCATACCCTTGCTTCCGAGTGGCTTGATGGGCTGCTGATGCTTCTCAACCAACAGCCGATTACGGCGAATACCAACAAGCTGGTGACATTTATCGGCGGCTATGGGCTCAAGATCCGGCTGCTGAACGTACGGTACGAGGATGTAGGGCTGGACGAACCAGTGCTCCCCAGCCGCGAAGGGCTGGACGACGAGTATTACTGTAAGTGTTTTGGTGTGGTTGTGGCAGGTAGACCCTGTACTAACGCGTCACGCGTAGATGACATTGCAGGAGCTTGAAGGGGAGAGCAACAAACCGTTGTCTGCCGATGAGGAGGTGTTTTTTTTTCTCCCTTGGACAAGCAAGCAAGATGGATGTGCAGGGTGGAGGTGGGTATGTAGGTATGTGGGAAGGAGTGGTTGGGGCCGGAACAGGGCGAAGTGCAGGCTGTTGAGCAGGCTAAGGACAAGTGTGCAAAGTCCACTTTATAGTGCTTGGAGGGTGGCATGGCGGGGTATGTGCCAAAGGAGGTGATTGCTGGCGAGCTGAGGATGTTCAGAGTGGCGGTTGGCCGCTGGCGACGGGTAGCGGAGGCGCTTCTCTTGAGATACCCTTTCCTTTGTTGGATAGTAGTAGTACTGGTTGTACTTTTGTCTACTTTTCCCTGGATTCACACTTGGATACTGCATGGCACAGGACGAGCATCAGCAAGCCAGTGCATGCTGCAATGGATCAGCCGGCGGCCAGACGAGCGAGTGCCGTGTGCTGCTTTGTTTTGCGCCATGTTGCACAGCGCATGGCCACGACGTTGCACGGGACGTGCTTGAGGGCAGTCGTGGTTGTGCTCTGGGGCGGGCGGTCAGCAGACACAGGCAACATTCCAGAAGCAAATACGCATGCTCTTGCGGAAGCCATGGACAAAAGCTAGCGGGTGCGCGATCCCATGGACCGGGTATGGGAGCGGCCATGCGGTGTGTCGCACGCTAGGAGCGCCGCGAGACCCGCTCACGCTGGCGGTCGGAGGGTGGAGACGGTGGCTCTGAAACAGCGAAGGCCAATGGTGGAGAGCAGAGAGTTGCAGACGCTCATGGCTGTGGACTGACTCTCGGAGGAACCACTACGGCTCTACCAAGGCCCGTCCGTGTCTGTGGGCGCCGTGGGCAGGACAGGACAGGAGGCTGCTGCACCGCTGCCTTAGCTGCGCCTGTGGCATCCCGTCACCCAATATGCTCCCGCCCACCCGGTCCATCAGTCGTAACCACGCTGCCTCACTAGAGAGCTCTGCTGCCCTGGCCTGCTCAGCCTCCAGCTGCTATCTCTTGCCCTCCATATAGTTCCTTTCTTTTTCTTCACCATCACCAGCCTGGCCCTTGTTTCCACCTCGGATAGCCTGCCGGCCCGCCATTGAATGCCCGCATACATACATACGTACATACACACATACACATACCCGTACCCATACACATACACATATACACAAGCAATACTCACACAGTACCTTTGCACACCACCCTCCACAGCCGGCCCATCTGCCTCACCGTGCCCAGGGCGGCCTCGGAGCATCCCTCGTCCTGTCATCCACAAACACCACCACCCCTTGGCTGAATGCCTCTTGTCACTGGCTCCAGCCCGACGACCGCGCCATCACCGATTTCGACTATTCGAGCCGACGCCATGAGGAGCAAATCGAGAAGCACTACTCTTCCTCTCCCACCGGCGGAGTTCGAGGCGCTGCCCGATTCGGTCCAGTAAGTGCAACTAGCTGTTTGTGATTGGCTCCCCAGTGTGATAGGGGCGCATACATCACGTGCAGATACCGATACCCACCCCCCACCAC
Source organism: Bipolaris gigantea (assembly GCA_030558545.1). Classification (NCBI taxonomy): domain Eukaryota; kingdom Fungi; phylum Ascomycota; class Dothideomycetes; order Pleosporales; family Pleosporaceae; genus Bipolaris; species Bipolaris gigantea. Next base: position 90,596 of record JALPSE010000016.1, read on the forward strand.
CAATGGCCGTACCTTGCAGTAGCATACCGACGCCCATGAGAATGTCGTTGCTGATTACTTCCCTTGTAGGAGAAAGTACTTTTCGTCTCTGGAGCGTCTGCAGATCCAACGCCAGGCCTTGGACGAGCCTACATCAGGTCGCTCTTCCCAGGCCAGCTTCTCCAGACTCCACCGCCCCACGTTGTCACTAGGTGCCGTACGCCGCATACGCAGACTCGAAAAGCCTGTGCTCGAACACGGCGTCTCGCTCGCTGACGTTGAGTTTTTCTTCTCTCTGCCCGAAAAAGTCCGCAAACAACTGTTTTCGCGCGAGGAGCAGTTGCTTCTTCAAGGCTGGCGTGAGCATTCCTTCACTGCCGACGATACAGACTCCGACTGGGCACAACAACGCTTCGACGACTTCCACTTTGACTTTTCACAGCCGTCCGGTCAAGGCATTGCCGAGCGCGGACGTCTCTTGAGGCCACGTTCCGTATCGTCGGCAGAGAGCCCACTGTGCGGACCAAGCGGCCTCTTTGCCGCCTTGGAAAAGGACCCCGATCGTTCCACTACTCCTTCGTACCTCGACACCATGGCTGCCCCTACTCCCATGTTCGCCTTCAAGGAAATGTCCACCCGCCAGAAGAGAAGAACAATGTCCCTCACCACGTATCCTGCCCGTTGTGGATCCTCCTCCTCCTCTCTCTTTGGGCCTCCGTTCCTTGGTGGTATCAACACTCACCCCCACCAACGCTCACAATCCTCTGGTCTTACCGGCCGCACGCCAGTCCACACGCCCGTTTCTCCCGTATTCGACCCCGAGGCCACTCACTACCAGGACCCGGAGGCGAGGAAGAAGCTACGCATGTACCTTGCTTCTCCTCAAAAGTTCGACGAAGCCATAGAGTTCGGCTTCCCATCCTCACCAAGACCCGACACGGCTACACCTGCACCGCAATGCCACCTGCCGCAAATCGACACGCATGCCTGCAAGTTTAGTCGGGACATGCAAACCTTTCTCAGAGACGGGCAACTGTCCTTCTTCGAGGATGAGCGTCATGACAACGAAGGCCTAGAATCAGATGCTGACTCCGTCGCGGACACGGAATCGCCAGCCACACCCTCGAGTACCGGCGTGTCTTTTCGTGTACATTCTCGCCAAACTTCACACTGGAACATGTGTCTGGATTCACCAATGTCATCGCCTATCCACCCAACACACGCCCAACTCAACCGGGAAATGACGCTGCGCATGACCCTGACCCGTCCGGATCTCCGTGCAGACGAAGACCAGCTGTACAGCTGGCAAGGCGCCTCATCCAACCTCAAGCCTCAAAAAGACGATCCTTTGGCGCTAGAGGATCTTGTCTTCAGCGACGACACGACTGGCACCAAAGGCGCCTTCTACGTTAAGCCCAAGCCGCGCGGAAACCTAGTCAGCCGGCTGCTGAAGCGCGCCAGTTTGAAGTCTCGATGAACTACACCGGCTAGTCACTCGAAAGCGTGTCATCCTTACGGGCCTCGTGCACTCTTTTCTATTTCTTCAGGTCTATTTTTAACCCCTGCCGTTACTTTCTTAGTGCCTAATTTCACCCATGGGTCTGTTGCGTTTGAGCGAGCGTTTTTTGTTGTTTCTCTTTTTGCGTCGACACACTGGTTTGGGCGCCAGAATTTGTACGATATACTACGGTGCACGATACGATTCAGATGCATGAGTGAGGCGTTTTCCTTTCAACCCACCCCACGCCAGGTTCTTCCTTGTGCACTTTAGCTAGTCAAGTTTATTAAAGAATAATTTGCGGCAGCTATTGAGATTGCCAAGTCGCTGTAAGGATCATTCCACTCAGCCTGACTCTCTCTCCCTGTCTCTCCGTCCTTTTTTTTTCCACCAAACAGTGTCTTCATCGTATTTGTCACTTTGTTTTTCGCCCTTACTCGAGCGTGTCTATTGGCAATAACGCTACCTTTGCAGAACAGACTAGGCTGTCTCGCCTGTCGACTACACTCAACCTCTCTCCCCCTTGTTTTTCCAAATACCTTTTCTCCCCTTCTTGTTTTTACATGACTAGCAGTCAGTTATCCCTTCACGGATCATTGCGATGCCGTCGGCAAGTGAGAGAGCGAAAGTAAAGGGGGATAGCGGCACACGGGCCCCCTCCCCATTTGGCCTAGGATTTTGTGTTTCGAGCTAAAGTACGTAAGTACGGCAAACAATGCACCCACCCCACATATCAGACGAGCGTGGTAGAGTAAAGTAGCCGGAAAATAAGTCCGTACGTGTACACACATGTTTGTCCACGAAGTGATTACTGCATGCAGGTAAACACCGAAGGTGCTTTCTACAAATGGAGCCAAAGACTACCAGACAAATGTCCGTGCGCTTATGATTAGCATCTGCGCGGGCAACGATCAACATCAGCGTGCTTACATGTCATATGTCGTGTCTGAGTTCTATTTGATGACAAGAAAGATGCGAGTAGGACGTTTGTGATTACGGTTGAACCAGGGTGGCAGCGACGGGCGCATAAAGTTCGGGTCAGCAGATACAAACGGGTATACTTCTGAGAGCAAGGTGCGGCACACGCGTCATAACAAACGCCTGAGGCACATTTGGTTGCTTCGGATCGGGCAAGTATGCGATACCATGCTATTGCGTACAGAAAAAGCCAAAAAAAAAGGTCGCGACATTAGCGTGTATGAATCGGCGAAAGAGAGAAAAAAAAAGGGCATGTGAGCAGAGTAAAGCGTATGGGTTCCATTGGCGAGTATGAACAAAGCCTGAGATAGAGTGGTGTAAAGCAAGGCTATCCATGGTTTCCAGGCGTTGTACATGCTGGGTAGAAGGCGTGTAGGACCCGATGTACGTAGTAGCCACCGGCCTACAATCTCCGTGCACTCTTACAGCGTCGGGGGGGGG
>JALPSE010000016.1:101284-119369 GCA_030558545.1 Bipolaris gigantea
TCCTTTTCATTCCCCACCACGATGAAGGACCACAATTCCCCCAGGGCCCTCGCCCTCGCCCTCTTGATCGCATCCTCAACCGCGCAGCTCTACCCCCTCCAATCCCCCCTCAACCACACGTGCCAGCTCCAACAACCCCCCCTCCGATCCTGCCCCGCGCAAGACGCCTCGGCGGTAGATTCCTGCTGCACCGAAACCTTTGGCGGCCTCGTCGTCAGCACCCAATTCTGGAACACGCACACGGGCCTCGAATCCTCGGGCCAGTACCTCCCCCAAGACACCTGGACCCTCCACGGTCTCTGGCCCGACTTTTGCAACGGAAGCTACACGCAGTACTGCGACCTGAACCGGCAGTACGATCCGCTCCCGTCGCCCAACACGACAAACGGACTCGCAGACGGCCGGCCTGTGCCCGCCTACACGGGGCCGAGCATCGACACGTTTGTCGAGCGGTTCGGCCGGTACGACCTGCTCGCGTACATGTCCACCTACTGGGTCGCCTGGCAGCAGGACAACGCGGGCTTCCACGCCCACGAGTTCTCCAAGCACGCCACCTGCTTCTCCACCTTCAGCCTGCCCTGCTACGGCCCGCTCTACCGCCAGCACGAGGACGTGCTCGACTTCTTCACCACGGCCGTCCGCTACTACAAGCGCTTCCCCACCTTTGCCTGGCTGCACCACGCCGGCATCACGCCGCGCAACGCGTCGACCACGTACTCGTACGACGACCTTGTGCGTGTGCTTGCGCAGAGGCATGGCGGCCTCCCGTTTGTGGGCTGCAGCGGGCCCAGGTTCAACGAGACGGCTGCCGGGACCAATAGTACCGATAGCGGGTTTACCGTGTTGAATGAAGTGTGGTACTATGAGCACGTGAGTATTCTTGACTTTGCATGTCGAGCAAGGGTCGTGATTTTTTTTTTTTTTGGCTAACGAGTATTTCCTAGGTCTACGGTCGCCCTCAGGAAGGAAACACGATTCCCGTTGATGCGTCGCCGAGCTACCTGACCAACTGTGCAAGGACAAAGGGCGCGATTCTTTACCCGGAGCGCACGATTGGATCGGAAAAGGTTCCTACCATTCCGTACTAACGTAGGTGCAGTGGCTGTGCGGCATCTTTCTTGTACATTTACAAGATGAAAAAAAAAAAAGACAACTTCAAAAGTAATCCATGTGCATAACATGCAGCTATATAAAAAAGATTTTTTTTACCCTATTAGGCCTGTACATGTATACTGTCATCATCATTGGCCGCTGACCCCTCCACTGCCCGATTTTCCGAGTCAGGCCTCGAGTCAGTAGCGGCAGCAGCAGCAGCAGCAGCAGCATTTCCATCTTCGGCTTGCTTTGTCGCAGTCCCTCCCTGTGCTTTGGTGGCCTTCTCACCACATCGCTCGGGAGCCTGCTTTTGATACCCATCCTCTTCATGTCCCTCTTCGTATTCCTCTTCTTCCTCTTCATATTCCTCGCGCTCGTGCTCGCGCTCGTGCTCTTCCTCCTCAGCAGCATGACTACCAGTCCTGTCCACATCTACACCTTGTCTCTCTGGGCTTGGTTGTTGTCTGGGACTCGCATCCTGTTCACCTTGCTCCTTATTAACAGACGTATCCGTCTTGGCGGCAGAACGGTGACCATGTGGATGCGAATGAACAGTGTGGTCGTATTCTTCTGAAAACACTTGACTGGCATAGTCATGTTGCTTGCGGGATGCATCCAGACCTTCGGGGAAGATCTTGCCCATGATCGCCCTGTGCCTATCGGTCGCATTCGGGGGTGTTGCAAGCCCAGCCGGGCTGGGTGTGTCAGCCGCATTGGCTGGGGCCGTGTATTGGATGTTTGTGGGCGTAGGGGAGTGGCTAGATTCATTTTCCTTGCGAGCATGCACCTTGCGCAGATTGGCGGCTGACGATTGCGAACGCATATCAGGACGGCCATCCTTTCGAATCAGCACACCATCTGCATTTCGCACCGGCTTCGTACGAGTCCTCTTTGCAGAGCCGTACGCCTCACCGGGCGGCCCGAAGCTGATGCCAGCCGTCACCCCTTGTAGGCCGAGGCTTGAAGTGCGATCGTTGGTCACAAAGCCTCCACGTGCGCCACCACTGCCACCACTGCCACGACGGGCTATGCTGCCGCGACCGGAGCGGGCCAGGTGGTTGTGAAAGTCTTCTGGGCTACCTTGTGAGCTGCGAAGGCTCTGCCAGTCGTCCGCTTCCCATTCTGGTGTTGCAAACGTACCGTAGGGCTGGACGGGCATGCTCTTTCGAACTCGGCCGCCCCGACTGCCGGGTCCTCCGCCGCCACGCCCCCGCCCACGGGGTCGATATCCCACCATAAGTTGGGAATTGGGCCGCCAGCTGTCGTCTGACGGCGCACGCTGCGGGGTATATGGAGAATAGGAAGCTTGCTGTTGCGGCTGGGACAAGGGAACCTGGTCAGCTGCATGGTTTTGAGATGTAGTAGCGTGGGCAGCAATAGAAAATCGAGCGTCTGTCGGTTCGACGGCGGCGCGACTAGCCGGTAGATGTGCGGCAGCGTAACCAGGGAATGCTTCAGCCTCGCCCAGCCTTGCCCGCTTTGGGGAACTTGGCCCATGCATAATGCTCTCCTCGGGACTGTCCATGCCGCTTTGGGAACTTCGCTTCACTCCAGCGTTGACAGTCGCCCATCCGCTGTTCTGACTGGGCACAAGCTCAGTTCTCGATGTGGCTTCCACTACAGGCTTAGGTGCTGGCTGTGCAAACGACGGCTGATGGTGCTGGCCAGTCGAGGCACGGCGAGATGCGTCGCTGGCTTGTGGAATGGTAGGAGTAGTAGGGTGAGAGGACACTGCAGCATGAGTCGATGGGATGGGTGCGACTGCCGTGTCGCGTGGAAGCTGGAATGGGTGCGACGGTGGGTGCGATGATGCTGCCTTGGCACCTTCTTCGAGCCGGTAGATCTTGTTCTTCATGATTTCAATGTGGAGCTTTAGATTGTCGAGATCGCTCGTCTTGTGCGCCATGACGGCGATTTGTTGCGCCATGAGTTCGAGCGTCGAGTCCTGAGCGGCCATCTGCTGGCTTGGCGAATGGACGGATTTGCGTGACTGCTTGTCCATTCTCCAAGCCTCCATCTCTCGACTGATGGCTTCCATTGTGTGGCGCATGCTTTGCATTTCGTGTTGTAGCCGTGCTGCAGACTCCTCCACCTTTTGCATGTCGGCCGTCTGACGGAACAACTGGGCTTGAAACTCACGACGAAGCGATTCCTCAACATGTTGAAAGGTCTCTTCGCCACGACGTATATCGCGAGTGTGAGCAGCCAACGCGCCGCTGTTTTGGGAAATCTGTGTTTGTAACCGCTCAATAGCGTCCATGCTCACCATGCCAGGTGAGCGAGGGTACTGGTGGCCATTTGTTTGTGATGTTTCGGGAGCAGGCTGTGGTTTAGCCACACGACCCCGAGACTCATGCACATCGCCAGTGGGGCGAATAGCGGATATTTGTTGTGGCGAGTCAGCCTGGTGGTGTATTGACACCACTGCGGGGGATGGAATTGAGGGTCTTTTGGTGGGTGCTGGTTGAACGGCGCCGTGCAAGGAATTTGTCACTGGAGGAGAGCGTATGGATGGCGATGGTTGCTTTCGTGACAATCGGTCGTGTTCAATGGGATACATGAGATGTTGCTTTGCGGCATCGCGATCGAGATCATGGCGTATGCCCAGTTGAGTATGAGAATACGCCGATTGGTGCAACGACGGCATGCGTGTGTCAACCTCCATGGCTTTGGACCAGGATGGTTTGGGAACGCTGTTTGGTGAGGAAGAAGAAGATGATGATGACGACGATGATGAAGATGATGAAGATGAAGGAGGAGGACTAGGCGTCTCCTCAGCTGCTAATAGGTCTGGCGCAGTGTCTTCGCGCGGCTCAATGACAATGATCTGCCGTGGTGCTATTTCACATTGCAGCTCAATGAGGCTTAAATTAAAGAAATGGCGGCCACTACGCGAAATGAGATGTTAGCCGTGTGTGGCAAGTCAAAGCAATAAGCTTTCTGTGCACTTGAGAGAATAGTCACCAAAGCCTCACCGACAGTAGGATGCAGATGCAAGACTCGGTGAGCGATGCAAGGGGATGTGACTCACCAAAGTTTCCCTTTATTAGCAGGTGCAGCGATGACCGTGAAGCCAATTGATGTTTCGCCACAGCTAGGGTGTAGGCAGGACAAATGCTGGATGGTGCTGACGGGGCGTCAGCTAGTAGGTGGACAAAAGGGTAGGGGCGTGAATGGAGCGGCAGTAATGCGGAACGTGAGGAGATGGATACATAGGTAGTGGGCTGGGGGAGGGGGTTTAATAGATGAAAAACGTATAGTGTGGAAATTGTTTGGATCGCACTAGCGCAAGTGTGCTTAGAAAAGAGAAGAAAAACAATTAAAATACCATGTCACCGAACTATACCGGGAGGCGACAACGTAAATCGGAGGGCGCCTGACAACGTGATGGGTGACTGCTACCAAAGGGGAAAAGGAAGCGAGGGGAGAAGAGAGATGCTATGTAGTAAGCTTACCATCCATGGAGAGCCGCAGGCTGGACAGCAGGCTCCGGGCTACCACGACTTTTCAGGCGCAACGAGTAGGAGCCGAGCAGGGCAGGAACATGGAGGGTGGCAGTGATTCGACTCCACGAGTTGTAGAAGTCGCCTACGTGGGAGCGGCAGTGCCGGCAGTAGCCCTTTGTCGATCGAGCGATAGTAGGGAGCGAGGCATGTGGTGGCGGGGGTCTAGCAGCACTTTGGGCAAAGGGCGGTACCGACTGCTGAACTCTAAGCTGGTCGGCATTTCCATGCGCAACGGACAATGCAGAGTGAGACGCAGAGGGGGGATGTTGTTGGGTGCTCATGCTGTCTGGAGTAGTCTCACTAATACGAAACTGTCTTGTGCTTGTCGTAGCCAGCCCATGGAGACGGACCGAAAGGATAGATCCCCGAGCGACGGTATAGGCAAGGCGACGAGGATCTTGGGCTTGTTGCTTGCCAGCTGCAGGTAAGCGGAGTAATAGACTGCGGGAAGCAGGAAATGCTTCTATAGTGATTACCAAAGGCGGGCAAGGAGAGACGGGATGGTCAAGCGCAAGCGTCGATGGGGGGTACTGCGAACGCCAATTGCGCAGTGGGGCCAGAGGTAACAAGTGGCGGCGCTGGGCAAGGGTGTGAGGGTGTGAGGATGTGAGGATGTGAGGATGTGAGGATGTGAGGATGTGAGGATGTGAGGGTGTGAGGATGTGAGGGTGTGTGGGTGTGGGTGTGTGGGTGAAGGAAGAATCAATGGATGGACAGAGTGGAAAGGCGGCAGGGCAGCGAGCAGCGAGTGGGATTGAAGGTGGCGGCAAGGGCCAGCAAAAAAAGGCAAACAAGGGGAGTGCGCGTATAGGGTGCGGCCAGGGTGGAAAAGCAAAGTTAGGGAGAGAATATGGACAGGTGAAGTAATTAGCACAGGCTTATTCGTTATTGGCTAGTAGCAGAGTCCTGGTGGGGTCTAGCGCGCCTGGCTATTTAGAGGTGCTCTATCAGCTATTACGGATAAGCCTTTGAGCCGTGTGAGTGTCGCAGGCTCGACGCGCTAGCGGTTCCGTATGGTGCACCAGCCCTTCAGGCCCTCATCAGGCATGCTCCTTCTGACGTCTGTCGTTTATGCGGGTGGGCCATGTACGGTAACATGGTCCGCTGTGTGAGTAGCGGCACAGGTCCATGGTATATGTACATAGTATACGTGCATGTGTACATGTGCACACGGCCATCTGCCCACTACCCAACTCGTCGCCACGCGCAGCCGTTTTGTGCCCGGATGCATACATGTACACGTACACATGTTCGCCCGGTAGACGGTGGCAGCAACTTGCTTCCTACTCTGATATACCCGTATACTACACGCAAGCGACTAGGCAGTGGCTGGCCACGACAATCCTCATTCACCCATCCCTTTTTGCCACGATTGGCCCGTGTGGACAGCCCCAAGGTTTCACAGTCGTCATGGCCCAATAAGCGTGGCAGACGAGCTGATAAGACCAGCGCACCGAAACTACGGAATCTAGGTTAGATGTAGTTATATATATATACATATATACATATACACACATATATACATGTATACACGTGCATTGCGACGAGAAGCTCAGCGTCTTCCCGTACGAGCCACAGACACACAGCCTTTCTCTGAGACTACCTTTGCCCCTAACCGGCAGCCCGTCTGGACTCGATTAGCGCGCTGTCGTGCTGCTATACGACGGCAAGGTCACAGCCTGGCTAGCGTGCCCAGCCTGCAGATCGCCACGGCCGCTAGACTACCGCCAGTCCAGCCCACGGACTAGTCATCCGCGTTGCAAAAAAATTGATTTTTACTTTCTGCATCCGTCGCCCCGGCGGCCAAGGCAGCGCACTTCGCATGGCCTTGGCCAAACCATGATATGAGCAGGGTTCTTGATTGTCGTCCGTGCCCTCGACATACCAGCTTGGCGCCAGCAATATAATCCAACTGTGTACACAGCTACTTGCACCCACTAAACCGGCAATTAGCCCATTTTACCCCTCCCCCCCCCCTGGCCGTTGCACATCCCTCGCCCTCCGGCCTTTTCCATGTCCATTTCCTTTTGCTCAATTACCCGTCCTTGCCTGTTTGCTCAAGCGCGCCGGCATTCTACGCCTCACAACTTGCTCTAGCGTGTGGCTTGCCGTGGCCAAACACTAACCGAGACGCACATTGCACATTGCACATTGCACATTGCACATTGCACATTGCACATTGCACATTGCACATTGCACATTGCACATTGCACATTGCACATTGCCCTCGCAAAAGCAATAGCCCACGTACTATGTCTACTTGACCGCCATGAATCCGACACCGTTGCGTGCATCCTGGCATGCCTTGGACAGTGCCTGCACCTCCGTGTCGGTCCATTGCACGCTGAGATTGTCCCACTTCTTCGTTGCAAACTCACGCCGGTACTGCTGGTTCATGGCTTGCAGGCGTCGAATCTCTCGAGGGTCGCCCGTGCCGCTGTACACAATAAAGGCCGTGCAGCGTGGCAGCGACTGGTAAACCCGGCCAATCCGCTCAACCGTTCTCGACACAGCGTCGCCAAGCTCAGCGCCTTGTAGCTCCATACCCACGTCATCACCGCGTCTCCAGAAGCCCATTCGCTCAAGCGCCTCGTTTCGAATCCCCTCTACATCCCCACTCTTGGCATCCTCCCACCATCCTCGTGCGAGCTCAAGTTCCCGCAGACGGCCCCAGACAAAGTCAATCGGGTCTGCAGTCCCATCTCTGCCCTCGGCTCGGCCCTTCAAGGTCCGATCAATGGCTTCCACCACTTCATCGTCCGTCCTGCATCCTATCGACACCTTGGCCTGCCCGCCGTGGCCTCGGTTTGCATCCCCCCAGTCCACCACCGCTCCCGCTCGACGAGCGTCGTTTGACTTGGGTCGCATGCTCCGTCCTAGTCTTTTGAAAATCGACTCGGCGTTGGTCTCACTCGAGCCCCACCCCGGTCCCTTTTCACATTTCTGCTTGACCAGATCAAGGCATGTTCGAGCGTCTTCCACACTGTCGTGACCCTGTGAACCCTTCTGCACCTCGCGCTTGAGATACTTTTGCGCAAGCCATTTCAGCGACTGCTTGTACGGCGCGCCGCGCGGATGTGGATAGAGAATGCCCGTGTCGACGACAAAGGGATGAGTCAGCTTGAGTGCATTGAGATCAGAGTTTAGCGAATGTCCCACAAGAATCGTGCGGGGCGTAATGAGTTCCAGTAGCTCCTTTTGTATGTCGGCGAGTGTGGTTGTGACATCCTGAAGCATGGCTGCCGTTATGCCTGACCACTGCGTTAGATAGTCCTTGATGCCCGTTTCGGGCTTGACAAGCTTGTCCAAGACCACCTCGCCCTCCCAATCCACCAGACTGATGCGCGTAAGCACAAGCTCGTCGTTCTCGCCTTTGCACATTTCACAGTCTATCGAGAGAATCTGTCTCCCAGCACTCAGACTTCCTTGCTCCATCTCTTCCTCGCCCACTTGGCCTTCCTCGACATTTGCCACATGGCTGTCCACCCACCCGTCATCCGTACTCTGTTTGGCGAGTTTCCTCCTCTCATGGTTAGCCTCCTTGGATTCGCGCGTCGTGAACATGGCTGGATGCAGTACATATTCGTTTTCCTGCTGCTCCATGAGCGTGGCCATATACTCGGTGATGCGTGTGCGCTTGTCCTGCCAATGACCTGACTTCTGTGCCAGGGGGCCCTTGTGCTTGCCAGTCCTCTTCATTTGCTTTTCTTCTTGCGTCTTGGGAATCTGCGAGGTGAGCATGGTATGGATGGGCGAATGGAGCCGCATGTACTGGTTGTTGCGGTGTTCTCCCGTAGCTTTAATGGGCCACACGTGCTCGAAAATGTCGGATAGAGGCCTCAGCGGTGCAGGCAGACATTCGGCCTTCAGACTGACCGGGTAGAAGTCGCTGGGTGATATGGACAGCCGCTTTGGCTGACACTCGGTCGCCTCGTCTCCTTGGCCGGCTTGTCCGGCCTGTGAAGCGGCTTCCAGGCCAACCTGTCCGTTAAACATGCCCATGTCCAAACCCGGGACCATGAGCACAACGACCTGCTGGATGTTTGCACGGCTTCGCACAGAAACCCACTGAGGTGCCGTTCCATCAGCAAGCAGGTAGAGCACCAGCGCCTGCAGGTCGGTGATTTTGACATGCGAGTTGAGGCGTGCATGGTGCGAGTGCTCAATAGCCGGGTAGTTCCTCTGCAGCTTTCGTTCCTTCCCGCGATTCTCCTTGGACAGACCGCCCTCCTTGTGCGCGACCGAGCCATCTTGGGTGGGAGAGGGAGATGATGATGCAGAGTCACGTGAATTGTGCTGCTGCTTTCTTCTCTTGCCAACGACTGTCCAGCCTCCCGTAGCTTCGTCTGGCTCATCTTCGCCGCGCATGTGCGCCAAAGTCGCGCCCAACCCGACGTCAACTGGGCGCCGGTCGTCGAAAGCACTGCGTTTTCTTTTGGCCATGTCGCCACTTGTCCGGTTTGGCGAGGCGAGACCGCAATTGTGTGCAAGAGTCGTGTTGCGCCATGCTCACAAAGTGTTTGCCCGTCGGCCGCACTGACGTAACGCTAGCAGCAGGCGGCCCTTCCGCCCTCCGAACCGCACTCGACATTCATATTTGCCTCCTGCTACTGCCCCTACACACACATCACACAACTTGACCAGATGCGCGCCCTTGCCTCGCGCGATTCCCAATGCTTCCACCAGAGGCATTTGGTTCCAACATTCGGAGTTTTTCACGCTGGGAAACGACCCCTTGATGCAAATTAACAAACACCCATCTGGCTCTGAGAGGACGACCCACGTTATCCTTGTTGTGGCACCCTCAATCATCCGAGCATGAAATCTACCAATCTTTATTTTCCTCGGGCATGCAGGCCAGATACTATTAATAGGTAGGAGAGTTTGGGGCTGGATGTTTTCCCAATTTGCGGCTACTGGTTACTAGGGGTCCTTTGTCGACTCGGCGCATCGCAATGGCTCCGATACGAAGTAAGACCCGCATGGCCACCTTGCTCAAGTTTCGGAATTCATCCTACTGTGGATCTCTTCGGAGCGTCTTCTATCCAAATTCGCAATAGCCCCTTCTGCTCAACCCAGACATGCTCTCATACAACCGACGAAACCGAGAACTGGCGACCACTCATAGCAGTGCAACCCTACCGAAAAATAGCCAAATCGCTACCCGCTCACTTCCCAGGCTGCTGTAGCGCTAGAAAATATAGATAACTACCTAAAAGTCTAACAAGTATACAATTTAAGCATACCTATTCATCTGCGTTGATTGTATCTAAAAATAGGCACCTCATAATAGAAATATCTCGAGTCGCGGATGACGAATTTTGGTGGTGAAGGCCGGTTGTTTTGATTTTCCAGTTTTGCCGATTGGATGAGAGCATGGTAGCCACATGGCTCTGACTCTCACTCTCTCCACACTATCCTGTCGATTTTCATATGGCAACAGGCTTTACCGGGCAGAGAAACAGCCAAGTCTCCAAGAGCTAACACTTCATCGCTCGCCAAGCCTAGATTCCAAGAGTCCAGCTTCCCGTTTACCGCAATGCAAAAGGACATGGGCTTATTCATCCACCTTAACATTGCACATATGCAGACTGGGTCCATAGGCCAATACGGCCCATTTGCGATCGAGCACCTAGAAAACTCGTGTGCCTCGGCACGCCCTATCGAATGCACTGTTTTCTTCAAACCAACCCAAGGCAACCCGCTCGGGAAGTATTCCTGGCGCAATGTCTGAAGATTGGCTGCACAATGCCCCGGATAGGTCTTCTTGCTACTGCTCCTCCAACTCGGCTATTGTAGGTGGTTGCATAGGGAGCAAGATGCATGCTTGGGAACGAAATCGCCAACGTCGTCCAAAGCCCCATTGCCAACTCATAGCCGCATGGAGCACATCTTGAACAGTTCTACACTAAGCTCCTTGGGCTATCACCTGCACAGCTCCACGGACACTTGGTATATTTATATTTGTTTTTATCAGTTTAGCCATCCATTGAACTGAGCCATGGCGCAAAGTGTGTTTATGTTCCAAGTGTCATGCAGCAAAATGGGTTGCACGCCTAACCATGATCTGCTTTAGTAAGCCTAGTTCTACATTATAAACTACCCATTTGCCCCTAGTCTCAACGCCTTTCGGAAACCCAGCCCCCATCCTACTTGGCGTTGCAGCTGAACAAAATCATGTGCAGGCCTACACAACGCACAATGGCAATGAAGATGCTCGGAACCGTATCGCAGGGAACTAGGAAAGAATCCTTCAGGAGCAAAAGGGTCTTCTACGTACCACACATGTCAAGCTAATGGTCTCATGACATGTACCAAAAGAGAAGTCGTTAATCAGGTATCAGGATGAACTCCGACAGACAGTTCAATATAAATATCAACTACACTCTCCTTCTTCTCCCTCACAACGCACAGCATCCGATTCCTGCATCCTCCAGACCCGCAGCCTCGATTCATATCAAGTTCACCGGTAAAATTCCACTGGCGTTTGAGCTGCACATCTCAATTTTCAGAACCAACAACTAAGAGTTTTCAGAACCCCAACATCCATCAAAATGTTCGCCTCCGGTTGGAAGAAAGCCCTCAGCGTCGCAGCCGTCGTGCTCGCACTCTCCAGCGGCCAAGTCCTCGCAGCCTGCACAGACGGCCCCGGATGGACCAGTGAAGAATTCGCCGAGTACCAGACCCTCAACGACACCACCGGCTGGGCTGGCATGGAAAAGCTCGTACAGTGCACCGTCGACGCCGATGAACTCACCCCCGCCAAAGCCCCCGGAAGGCTCTCAGCTCGAGCCGGAGGCCGCCAGTGGCAGGGTTTCAGCTCCTCCGGATGCTCTGGCAGTCAAACCGCGGTCACGTCCAACTTTGGATGCGGTGTTTGCGTCACTGCTACCAACTTCGAATTCAACAGTGGTTGGCTGTGGAGGGAGCGCGCGGGAAATCCTTATCCTACTGCTGATTACTATGCTCTGGCCGGCTGCCGTGGTACTAAGCTTCATCACCAGGGTATTGAGGGTAGCCAGACGACGTCTTGCAACAACATCAATCGTGCTGCGTCTGTTATTCTCTACCAGGGTTGCTAGTGGGAGTTACGCATGACTTGGACACGGATGCTGACGACTAGGAGAGGAGGGAACGAGGTTGGGGAGTGGAGAAAGTGTAGGAAAGGTTGGGAGAGCCTTTGGACATTCGCTTATCTATATGCTTTTGGCTATCGTGTAGCTTTTGCAATTGCTGAGCGGCTGGGATGTACTGTTTGGGCTATCGGTCAATTTAAAAGATCTCACAAACCACCCGACATGGCATAAACATGTGTGCAAGGCTTTGACCATACTGTCCTGACGTCTGGTTCTTATTCTAACAGACCCTGTCGGTGTTTAAAACCGAATACATTATCGAGCCCAGCAAAGAAATCAGAACGACTTGGCTATTGTCACTTCCAATATACCGGTGATTACAAGTCCAAAATGTTTTCCAAGCGGCAGTAAGCCCAGGACGGCAACATGACCTCGATATTATTTGCTAAACTCAAGTATAGCGTATGGAATTGATGGCGCTTTGAGTGGCCAAAGAAACCAGTATCTATTGTGCATTTCTCATTTGAACTCGAAAAATAGCATATACTGTGAGCATGCTCTTGGACTAGGATTGGAATAAACAATTCATCTTTGCTATGCGCCCATCTCTAGATTCCATATGCGATTTGTTGTAAAGATTAGCATTGTTTGCTTTACTCTGGAATAGCATGATCCTTGGCGTCGACACCCGCCTTCCATCGATAGGTTGACGCAACATGGTCGTCCGGAGGACCCGCCTGTCCCTTGATTCCATAGAAATTTTCTCGGTACGTGCCACCAGGAACTGCATAGTCGTCCCAAAACATCCCACGCTTTCTCAACTCTGGAAGTAGTAGTTCTGTAACATCTTTGAAAGACTGAGGAAAGAGTGCATATGCCTATGCATGGGTTAGCTCAGCACGAGCACTTACACGAGCATGGACTTACAATATTGAATCCATCCACATCGGCTTCGTCGACCCATGTCTGGAAACCGTCTGCTATCTGTGACGGAGTCCCGACAAAAAGAGGACCGATTCCGCCAAGGCTGATGTGTTCTGCCACTGTGTGTTTAGTCCACTTGGATGTACCGGGTGAGAAGCGAGCGAAACCCTCTACTGTCGACCGCACCGCATTGCTATCAACGTGGCGCAACTCCTCGTCGTCGCCATACTTGCCCAGGTCGATCCCGGTCCAGCCACAAAACAGCGCTAATGCGCCTTCCAATGACGCATACTTTCGGTACTCTGCAAGCTTTGCTTGTGCCTCCTCTTCTGTCCAGCCTATAATGGGAGTCGCAAGGGCCAGAAACTTGATGGAGCGCCCATCCCTTCCAAACTGTGTTGAGGCAATCTCCCTGATCTCAGCAATGTTACCTTTGCACACAACAGGCGCGTGCGCAGAAACAAAGATTGCCTCTGCATTTTGCGCCGCAAAGGATTTGCCCGCTTTCGAAGCACCCGCTTGTAGGATCAACGGGGTCCGTTGTGGACTAGGCTGGCAGATATGCGGACCGGGTACCTCGAAGTACTTGCCTTTATGATTGATCTGTCGGATCCGATCTGGATCAGAGAACATGCTCTTCTTCCGATCACGAACAACAGCATCGTCCCGCCAGGAAGACTCGAAGAGCTTATACATGACCTTGACATACTCTTCCGCTTGGGCATATCGTTCATCGTGCTATACTAGTCAGCAACATACTTTTATCGGCAAGAGCACTGACCGGCAACTGCTCCTTCATGCCCATGTTCCTCGCGGCGGAGTCCAGATAGCTTGTCACAATCTATTAAGATTACCAGGAGTATCTTTGGTCGGACTCAGGGCTACTCACGTTCCAGCCTAATCTGCCAAGAGTCAGCAACTGAATCAGCATCCAGGGATGAAGAATATTGGCAACATACCGACCCTTTGTCAGATGATCAACAGTAGATAGTCGTCGAGCCAGATGATACGGCTTTTCATACGTAGTAGACACTGTCACGCCGAACCCAATGCTTCTGGTCGCTGCAGCCATTGCACTGACGACTGCCAGCGGCTCGTTGACTGGCCACTGAGCACCTGACCTTATTGCTGCATCAAGATTACCATTGTATACATCGTAACCTCCGAGAACATCAGCTATGAAGATGCCATGGACTTTGGCTTCCTCGAGTAGCTTTGCAAGCTCTACCCAATGGTCGATGTTATTGAACTCATGAGACCGGTCGTCAGAATGTTTCCATAATCCTGGCGACTGATGGCCACTGCCTGTACAGCATTCAAAGTTAGTTCCCCGAAACTCTCTCCAACTATCATATACAGAATACACAGATTTCCCTAGGACGTAGCGCGCATCAACCTGGACTTACACATCTCCACAAAGGCATTGATGATCAACTTCTTTTTAGGCTTGTCTTCGCTATTCTTTTGTCTCGCATTTTTCGTAGCTTCATCACCATTTTCCCGCTTCCTCTTTGCCATGTTTAGCAGTTGTAGGTGTCTGGATTTTGGCTGTGTAATCTTGCCGAGGCAATGCGAGGAGGTTGAGGCGGATGGTGTGATTTCACCCGCCTTTAACGCCATCGCTTATCTGTAAACTCTAGCAACACTCGAACCGGGATACAGTTATCCGGACCGCTGCTCCTCAACGCTCTCCTCCGATATAGGAATTACTCCACTACTGCAGTATATTTCTGGTAATGATGGTTCGGCTCTTCGCTGCCATCTTACCCCGCTGCCGCGTCACGCCAGACTACTCCAACATGGCGACAGCCCTCTTGCTCCACCCAATGCTTCCTTTCCAGGCACGTACGCACACAGGTCAAATGCATGTTTAACCTGTCTCGCATACGACGCACTATGATGAACCTTTATGACGGGACGCGACATGCGTGGGGCTGTCGGCAGGACACTCACACGGTATGACTTTGGCGCGGGTACAGGAACTTTGAATGACCTTACAGTGTCGCACTGGAGCCATTGATATCACGACTAACAATGGAACCAAGAAAGAAACGCACGCGAAGCTCCGCAGCGCAATCCCCTTCGAGATCCTCGTCTGGAAAGAGAGCGAGAATACAGAACCAATTTCAAGAGAGAAGATCACTATCACACCCACCTTCAGAGCAGCATGCACTGCTGTTACATGCAGCCCGCCAGCCATATAACCTCTCGACCAGTCACGCTACACCAGCCATCAGACTTGGGAATGAACTCCTAATTAAGGTTGAAGCCATTGGGCTGAATCCAATTGACTGGAAAGCACCGTAAGCCTTGAATGTATTGGCGGCGCTCCTGTCTTTCTTTCCATCTCACACTCAACAGTGATTTTGGTTTTGGGATCCCGACACTGCCATATACAGCAGGTCGAGAATTTGCCGGGACCGTTATCCAAGTAGGAGACGAAACATCATCTCGTTTAAAGCCCGGCGATGTTGTGACTGTGCCCTCGACTGATTATCGCGACCTCCGCAAAGCTGCATATCAACAATACAGCATCGCATCATCATTCAACACAATCAGAATCCCAAAAGACATTTCTATCAACTCGGGTAGTATTCTCGGCGTTGCATTCGTATCAGCCGTCCTCGCCTTGGGAATATGCATGGGCGTCAACTTCAGCAGTATCGAAAATGGCCCAGATGTGCTCGAGATGGTGCGAAAGCTAAACCCCAAAGTACTTCCCGCAGACACACGTCAAGAATGCCTCTCAAGCATCTCGCGCGCCGAACGAGCAAACCCTGGGGACTTCCTCGTAGTCTGGGGCGGAAGCTCAACCTGCGCACACGTAGCAAAGCAACTCGCCCGTCTCGCCGGCCTCAAAATCATCTCCGTAGTCGACAGCGCGAAGCATGGACTCCGACTCTCAAACACCCACCACATCCGCAGCGACCTGATTGTCGATTCACACGACCCGCAGCGAGCAACACAGATTATCCGGGCTAGCACGGGTCACGGCGCACGCTTTGGCTTCGATACAGTCGGCAAGGAAACGGCTACGCACCTCCTTCATAGCCTGGCGCATCCCAGCGAACATGCTCAGCCTTTGGACCGTGCGGGGGCAAAACCTCCCACTCCACCCTCTACCCCGCTTGGCGAGAGCCCGCACATTGCTCGCTCGCATCTGGTGGGTATGGCCGGATTGCCTAAAAAGGACGTGCCGGGAGGGGTGGTACTGCATAGTGTGCCTATAAAGCTTTACCATGAGGTACCCGAGGTAGGCGAAGAGATTAGTGCGTGGTGCGAGCGGTTATTGATCAAGGGCCTCTTGGTGCCGCCGGATGTCGTGGGGGTTGTAAAGGGTCTGGGTGAGATTAACGGGGGGCTGGATAGGATGCGGAAGAGAGAGGTTAGCGGAGGGAGACTGGTAGCTGTGCTTGATTGACGACTGGGAGAAATCTTTGCATTCAACCGGCGATACAGAAAATTGACATGGGCGTTGGCGGTATAGTATATCTTGTTCAATACCAAAGTCGTTGATGAAGTTACCTAGCTCTCTTCTTGAGGCTGCCATCAAATAGAAAGTGCTTCACAGTTGTTTACACGGAAAATGGTATCACAGATGCGTTTCTATTCTCAAATCTACATTGCCGACTGAAAGCCTCACGCTACCGCCGTTCTACCAACTCCCACTACCCAGCCATTACTTGCCCACGTCAGGTGTTGTATCCCTCGCACCGACCCCCGAATCCACCTGCTCAATTGCCGTCACTTTCTTGCCAAATCCCCTAATCACCAACCACGCCGGCCAAAGAGAAACTCCCCACAATGCAAAATTCCAGTAAATCGCCCCCACCTCTGCAAAAACCTTGACGCTGGTAATCCCATAACTGACTGCCTGCCACGCACTCTCTGTGCCCCTGAGAAGCGCCGCATATCTGATGACCTCTTCCTCATTCTCCGCCAAGTTGCCAATGACAAAGTACAGGAACAGGTAGTTGATCTGGAAACCGACGGTCAGGAAGACGAAGACGGCAAAAGCACGGCCGAAGCCATCAGATACCCAGTCGTAGGTTGGTCGTGAGCCGCGGAACTCGGTGGCGAGAACGGTAGCCCAGATCCACCATGCGCCTTGCAGCACGGCGATGGTGATGAAGGAAGTGCGGGCACGAGTTCGTAGCGCGATGGAAGTCCGGTCAAGGTAGGTGCCGAGAAGGTTACCGCAGATCACGGCGATGATGCCCGAGAGGAAGGAACCAAGAGCTCGGGCGCGGACCGAGAACCAGACTGTGTTTGCAAATGAGGGTTAGCTTTTTTTCTTCTTTCAGAACAAGAGAACAAGTGGGTTTCTGGGGGAAGCAAATGTCTAACTTACGAGCTAAATAGGTGAAGAAGACAGCCTCGGCAAACACGGCTTGCCCAGTCCACAGCACAATGAGGAGAAACCTCTTTGTGAAGAACAACCTCGCCGTCTCCTGCATCTCAAACCACGGATCCTTTGCAATCTTCAACTCCACTTTCTTGCCATCCTTCCTCTCCACCTTATCAGGGGTATTCAAAAAGCAGCCTATAACCGGTCCCACACATTGCAACGCAATAAATATCTGATAAACAGTGTATGTGACCTTGCCAGCTTGGTTGCGTTTCGAATTCAGCCCAAGGTTAATCGCGCCGCCGAGAATCTGGCCGCCGAGACGGTAGGTGAGCCAGTATCCGAGGGCTTTTCCTTTGTTCCAGGGCTCGGGGTATGCGATTGCGATTGCGGCTTCAGCCATCCAAAAGACGCCTGCTGAGATGCCGCAGAGGGAGGAACCGAGGTAGACGAACCATTCTGTGCCGTATCTGTTGTTTGTGTACTACACGCAGTGTTAGGACCACATGTACCGAGAAATGGCAAGACAAGGATTCAGAGGTAAGGAATTACGAGAGCAGCTGCGTATGGCGCATATCCAATGCTGAAGCGACGTTAGTCGAATGAATACATGGAAGTTGCAAGGAGAGAAACTCACGTTCCGAAAATCAAAGCACCTTTGATCCCAATGTACTTTACAATCGCACTGCTAAAGTAACAACTAACCACCATCAAGCAAAACGTAAGCGCATTCCCTGCATTGACGAGACGCGGCGACTGCGCGCCTCCAGCACCCAGACTGTTCATCGCACCCCATATTCCGGGAGCGCTAAAGTTGCAGAGTCCGAGGATGGTGATGTTGAAGAACGTGGAGCGGTACCATGTCACTGAAGTTACCAGCGTTAGATGTATTCTTTCCAAGAGAAGACCTCGAGGAAACGGTCAACGAACCTGGATGATCCCGCTTCCCATCATCAACATCACTCGCCGATTCACCCGACGAAACCCTGTAATCGTCCGCCATGGCGCGAGCAACAGGCCAGCACTGTCCCGCACAGTACTTTGTCAATCCGCTACCAAAGACCAACAGAGCGAACAAGCCAGTCCTTGCAGTCAAGAAAAAAAAAGAGGCAGACAGATGCCCGGGGGGGGGGGGG